>PVJH01017314.1:0-48178 GCA_004026705.1 Nesogale talazaci | reverse complement strand
CTTATTTACTCTCTTTCAATGAACCTCTGCTCACTACCAAATGTTCCCTCAGGCAAGTAAAAGCTCTAACTGGAAAAACAGGATTCAAATAAATTCTTTAGAGATTTCACAATCAGGTTTAGCCCAAGTAATGCATAATTCATCACACTGAGTTCGTATTTTGGCTAAGAACAGAAAGTCAACTATTAGTTTTAGTGATGTTCATAGTAAAGCTACCCTTGTCCTACCTAGCTTTTATTGTTAAGTCTAAATTGCTTATTTGTTTAATTTCTTTCATCTGCCTTAAAAATCACTTAAGCAAGTGAAGATGGTGGGTGGTTGTTTTGTTTGCTTTGTTTTCTCCATGGAAACTTTACAAACATTTTTGAATCTTTGAATTTTAGTACAACCTCTACTAAGTCCTGTACTTACTACAACATATTATCAGGACGGACCATGTCGGGAAATAGACAATATCCTTGATAAAGTGGAGGGGCAGGGAAAAGGAGGAAGGTACCTAATGAGAAGGATTGACACAGTGATTTCAACAATGGGTTCAATCATTAAGAACAAGGATGAAACAAACAGGGCCGTGATGGCAGCTAACAACATCACACAATGTATCCCATAAAGATTTTGATAAAATTTAGAAAGAAGGCTGTGTTGTACAGACTAGAAAAAATGAGTTTGGGGCTCCACACAATGATTGTGGGAATAAGAGTTTTTTAAATGCCCATGACCTTGTATATAGTTAGTTCTCAATGATAGAAAACCTTTAAAATTGATGAGATGAGCAGAATTTCACATGTTTTTAGCACAGTCCTAAATTGGAATGACTAGTCTGAGCAAACATTCCTTTATGAAAAGAAGAAGCAACAATACAATATATAATGTCCTTTAGTCATGGATATTCATGTGTCTCTGTTCACATACAATTTAATAGTTATGTATCCACATTTATATGTGCATTAAAATAAACTACATTTTATTGTTGGTCTCTCAACTTCCTTTGAACTCATGTAAATTAGCTATACATTTTCTGAACAAAAGATTTACCCTGTGTTCTCGCTGAAACTCAATTTCTCTATAATTTACTGTTTTTGTATAAATTTTATAACATCTGTCACTATGTATTCTTCATCCAAGACTTTTTCACCATCTCGATCCTCCCCAACAATGTTCTTCTCGACATTATTGAGAGTGTAATATGATATGCACATTAGAATGCTTTTTCATAGTCAATAAAACCCAAGTAAATGTATTTCTTTCTGGTATAGATGCTGCTTTCAGTCAAGATCCATCTAATATCAGCAATGACATCCCTTGTCTATTGCCTTCTGAATCTGACTTGAATTTCTAGCAACTCACTGTTGATTTACTGCTTCAACCATTTTTAAATTATCTTCAGTAATATTTTATTTGTATATGGCATGAACAATATTGCTCAATAATTTCTGCATACTGCTGTGTCATCTTCAGTATAGTCAAAAATATGGATCTCTTCCTGTAAAGTAGCCAAGTAGCTGCCTTCTGATTTTCTTGGCAGAGATGAGGATAGTGAGTGCTTTCAGTGCTGCATCAGTTTGTAGAAATATTTCAAGTGATATTCCATTAATTCCTTGCAAACTTTAAAGACATCAGTTCTACTATACTACTGCTATTTATGGCTATGTCTGTTTTTGTCTTTCACATAAAAAATCCTGCATAGCATCGAAAACTTACTGGAGTTTCAATAAATGTTTGCAATTGTCATACTTGCATCAAGGCAGGGATAAATGTAGGAACAAAAGGAGATAGAAGATCATTCTACAATAGAGAAATGTGTTTTTGCAATTAAATTCCTGTACCAATACTGGATTTGTAAATTTTCGTAATAACGTTCTTCCACTTCAAAAGTTATGTCTTGTGTTTGGTTGGGTTTACTAGAGAAAGAATTCCAGAGATACCCATCCATGTGTAAAAGAGAACTTTGTATCAAGTGCTGGTTATGTAACAATAAAACATCCCAGCCCAGTCCAATACTTGTCCATAAGTCCCTCTTTAAATACACACAAAGACGTATGCAATGATACAAATTCAGGCACATCACTGGCCAGTGGATACGAAGTCTTGTTGATCCAATGATGGTAAATGCATCCCCAGGCTCAAGGTCTCCTGATTATCATATGGTGTTTACTCTGCTTTTATTTTTACTTTTCTCATGGTAGTTAGTATTCTTATTGATTACATTTATGATTGATATAATTCAATATTTTGTACAAAATATCTATTTCTTCGGTTCAGTTGGTATCTATGCTAAAAGCATAGCGTTTCTGTGTTGTTCATTTGATTCCTTTCCAGAAGACAGGAAGGATTCATGTATTTCATGAGTCCTTGCTTGATTGAGGGTATCCTTCTAAAGTGTGTAAACAAAAGAGATAAGTCAGCTAGGTATGGAATTCTTGGGTTGCTACCCCCACCAGAGCAGTGATGCCACACACACAAAAAATTCTTAGGTTGCATACTTTTTCTCAGAAAATTGTTTTCACAATGAAGAAACTTAGAAACCAGATCGTGCTTAAAATTAAACTACATTTTTTTTTTGGTATCTGTGTCTATAGTATTGTTCTTCTTATGTCAGTCAGGGATTCTTAAGTTCCTTCATTTAAAGAGTTTTTGTTTTCTTCTTTGGATATTTTTTCTATTCCGATATGCTTTGTTGTATACCAGCCTGTTGTATACCAGCAGGTTGATTTTTTTCTCAAAGCTACGGATACCTACGCTGTGAACTTCAGGAAAGGTGACCTGGCAACATGACAGCTAAGTATTAAGGTGCTGACCAAAGATTTAGTGGTTTAAACCCACTCAACATCTCTTCCAGAAAGACCTTCCAAAAATATCAAACTTTTGGTTAATAGATAAATGTTTAACTATTGTGCCGTTCAGATTCTTTGTCTTTTATAGGAAATATATGATGCATTTTTATTTTTTATATCAACAGTCTCATTTTTATTTCCTTAAACTTAGCTTTATTTCCTTTGTAATAATCCCAATCCTGAATATCAAGTCTCTCATATGATACTTTTTTTTTTGGTGGCATCACTGACCTGGTGGGAGTAGGAAGCCCAGCCTTGCTCCTGGAGAGGTGCTGCTGCATTTGAACCACCAACCCTGTGGGCTACAGTTCCGCACACAATCACTATGCCACCAGGGCTCAGCCACATATGACACTTTTGAGGTTTGAAATATCTTGATTAATATATAGTCTATATTTTGCTACTTTTCATGTGACTTTTAATTCATAGTGCTACTTATCTCCACCTTTTTTTCCCTGAATGTTATTAGTGTTCCTTTTATTTTTAAATATTGCCTTATAATTTCTCTCTTAGTCAGTTATGTTTTATACAGGAAAAGCTCCCCCAAGTATCCCAATGCCTTTCTATTTCTCTAAGTGTATAAAGATATGTATGGTTGATATTTCCTTCAATTTCTAAGCTAACTTGGCTTTTCTGAGGCATACTTCTATCTCCAATTTAATGTAAATTTTTATTTTATACTTTTATTTTTGTAGTATCTGTGTAAAAGACTCATTTTGAAATACCTTCTTTTTATTCATCTTTACACATAAACTATTATGACCTAAACTACTCCCCCTGTCTAAAAATCAGCATAGAGATGGACTTGGTACATAACTGCATCAACCAGTTGGTCATCTTTCCACAATTCCTCACCAAATATGTTGCTTTGTCTTCTGTCCTGGAATCATCACTCCAACAAAAATCACCCAACCAGGAGTTTTATGTAACCTGCAATAAAGCATAGTACTGCAAATGTCTTCTGATTTATTGTCTAAATTGGTCTGTAGTTGTTATTTTTTATATTAGGTGCCATCAAGGCAGTTCGCATTCACAGGAATCCTAGACACAACAGAACTAAGCACGTCCCATCAGTTCTATGTTTGAGCTCTACTGAGGATTCTACATCGAATCTCAATTTTTCAGACCATTGTTGCAATTGATGTGTTAATTCATCTGATTGAGGGCTTCTGTGTTCTTTATTGATTCTACACTTTATGAAGCACAATATGCTTCCCAGGTCCTGTTCTCTCTTTGCAGCAGGTCTACACTAGGCAAGACAAAACCTTCTAAGGAATATTCTAGCTATTCTTCCAACACAGATTTGTTTGTTCATCTGGCAAAACAAAATCAAGCAAACTCATTGCTATTAAGTTGATGTTGACTGATGGTAACTTCATAGGACAAGGAAGAACTGCCCATGTGAGATTCCAAGACTATAACACCTTATCAGCATAAAAAACTTCATCTTTCCCACATATTCTTCTAGTAGTCCACTACATATTCAATATTCTTCATCAGTATCATATTTCAAATGCACTCACTTTTCTTCTGCTTTTCCTCATCATTGAACAGCTTTTACATGCACGTAAGGTGAATTATAATATATTGTCTTGGGTCAGACATACTTTTGCCTTTCAGCTGATATTTTTACTTTTCAGTCCTTTAAAGGGGTCAGTTACTTTGTCCAGTGTAATACCTCATTTGAATTTTGGGCTGCTGCCTCTATAATCATTGATTGTAGATCCCAATAAAATTTAAATCTGTGACAATTTTGGTCTCTTCTTCATTTAACATGATGCTTATTGGCCTAGTTGAGAAAATTTTTATTTTCTTACATTGAATTGCAATCCACATTGAATGTTGTTGTCTTTGTTTTCCATCAGCAAGTGCTTTAAGGCTTCCAGCAAGCAAGGCTATATTTCCCACATATCACAGGTTGTTAATGAGACTTCCTCTAATCCTCATGTGATGTGCCTCTTTGTATATTTCAGCTTCACAAATTATTTATGTAGGATGCAAATTGAGTACATGTGGTGAAACAGTGTAACTTTGAACCACACTGCTTCTGATTTTAAAATACAGAGTACCCCCTTGTTCTGGTGATTTACCTTCAGGTTATTTATGAATACAGTTAAGTGTTATGGAAATCCAATTATTTATATTATTCGTAATTTGTTATGTTACACATAATCAAATGTCTTTGCATGGTTAATGAAACACAGGTAAACATTTTTCTTGTATTCGCTGCTTTCAGTCATGATCCATCTAACATCAGCAAAATCATCCCCAATTCCACAACTTTTCCTAACTTTGTGATACTTTCATGTTAATGCCTTGCTTCAAAGATTTTTAATTCTCTTTAGCACTACATTATTTACATGTGATATTAATAATATTAATTATTATTATCCACATTCTGTTGGCTCTCCTTCGTTTAGAATAGGTACAAATACTAAATGGTTTCTAGTTCATTGACCAGGTATCTTTCTTCAAATTTCTTGGCATAGATCAGAAAGTTCTTCCAGTATTTCATTTGCTTATTGAAACATCTCACTTGGTATTCTGTCCATCATGGGAGCTTTGTCTTGTTCTGTTTTTGTCGATACATGTAGGGCACTGTAGCCTTCTGTGTTCAATACTATTGGGTCTTGATTATATGCTTCTTTCTGAAATGATTGGATGCCAATCACTCTTTTTGGTATGGTGATTCTATGAATCTCTTCCATATTCTTTTGATGCTTCCTGTATTATTGAATATTTTCCCTGTAGATTTCTTAACTGTTGCACTCAAAGCTTGAATTCTTTTTCTTCAGTTCTTTCAACTTATGAAATGCTGAACATGGTCTTTCCTTTGGGGTTTCCAGCATATGATCTTTGCACACTTTATTATAATACAGCATATTTAATATATTTATATCTTCTCACTGCTTTTGAGTAGATTCCAACCCACTAAAAATAGGGTAGGACTATCCAGGTTATTTCCAAGACTGTGATCTTCACAGAAGCAGACTATGATATATATATATATATATATGAAGTGGTTCCTCATACTCCTAATTCCAGCTTAGACTTAATGAAATATGACACTAATATTCTGTTCCATATAGATAAGTTTTTTTTAATCGTTTCTATTGTAGTTTGGGTGAAGTTTTGTAAAGCACATTGTCGGTTCTACATTCAACAATTCATGTACACTTTGTTTTATTTAATTATTTGAAATACTGTCCATGTAACATCACTGAACCCACTTTCTCCGCCTGTTCCCTGTTTCCGTTCCTCTTTCTTTTCTACCCATTCTGAGATGTCCATGAGTAAATCTTGTCTTGTCCTTCTGTTCTAAGGTGTATATAATTCTCTATTATTATTGCCACTTCTCTATTATTTGAAAATTGAATCCTGGGGTGATTTTAGTTTCAGACTTGATGGGCAAGCAAGGGCATGGTCTCAGGTCATCTACAACTCTCTATAAGATCACCAAGCCTGATTGTTTGAGTTTGTATTTACATTTTGAATCTCACTCTATCCAGAATTTTCTAATGTATTCCCTTCAAAGCAGTTGGTAATGGTACCTGGGCACCATCTAGTTCTGGTCTCAGAGCCATGAAGACTGATGTTTACACCCTCCACCTGTGCAAAGTGCTCATGATTTTCATGTGTCTTTGATTTTCATCATGTTTCTTCCCTCAGAACAAGGCGAGCGCAATAGTTGCACCTTGGGTGGCTTTTTTCGAATCCTTAGGATTCTAGTTGCTATAACCAAAAATTGGGTGTACTCTGAGACTATGGTCCTAATCATCATCATGTTTGGCTCACTATAAAATTTTTTTCATAACTTTGTCACCTTTATACTTTACCACATTTGTGATATATTTACAGCAAAGGAAAACAGTCATGCTCAAATATCCTCTATCAAATCTATATGTATTTATGAGGATAATGTCATTCCCCTGTCATGCCCATTTAGTCTTCCTGTCTATTGATGCATTTGCTTGTAGAACACTATTATTGTAGGATTTTATATATAACATTCTTTACCTTTGTTGCCTTTAATTCTTGAAAAAATCTTCCAATATTTTCTCCTGTCTCAAATTTTCTTTTTTCTTTTTGCCAAAATTACATTCACCTATGTTTATTATACTTGATTTTCTTTCCATTTGGAAGTTCTGTAACTACACTATCTTCATTTCTGAATGATATCTTTATTTCCCAATTTTCAGTCTTATGTTTGTTTTATTTTAGATATTTCTATCGCAGGGTTGACCTCTCAATGATATTGCCATGAGTGTTAATTTTTGTTTGTTCTCCCTGTTGTTAGTATTCTGTCCAAATGACTCACTTTAGTATGTTTTGTAGGACTGGATTATCTATCTTTTGAGTTTTTAAAAAACAAATTATACTTATTTTAGTTTTTATTTATCTGGAAATGTCCTAATTTCTTCATCTTATTTGAGGGTCAATTTCATTTTGCATATGATTCAGGGTTGGAATTTTTTTTCTTTGAGAGTCTTACATATGTCATCTCCCTATTTTCTTGCCTGTATGGTTCCAGCTAATTTCACAACTTAGTCTTACTGGGTTTGTTTCTATCACAATTTAGTTTTTCCCTGCATGTTTATTTGCTACTGTAAGTATCACTATGTAAATGTATATACACATATACCTGTACCTACTTATGCCTATATCTCTGTGTATTATTGCTGTTAGGTGTAATCAAGTTGGTTCTGATACACATGGACCACTATGTACGCTAGGATGAAATACTGCCTGGTCCTGTGACATTCTCACAATTATTATTATTATATTTGATACCATTGCTATAGTCCCATTGTCAATCAATCTTGCTAAAGATCTTCCTCTTTTTTGATAACCCACCACTCTGGCAAACACGGCATTCTTTCCCAAGGAATGTCCTCTTCTGATAATATGTTCAAGGCATACGGGAGTAAATCTCTCATTCTCATTTCTCAGGAGTATTTTAGCTGCTCTTCCTCCAAGATGTATTTGTTTCTTTTCAAGCAGTACTTTCAATATTCTTCTCCAACACCATAATTCAAGTCAATCCTTCTATCATCGTCCTCATTAACTTTCCAGCTTTCACATAAAGCAAGTGAACTAACACCTTTGCTTCTTAATACTTTAAAGAGGTCTTACACAGAGTATTTGCTTAATGCATACACCATTTAATTTCTTGAATGATGCTTCTATGAATGTTGATTGTGAATCTATGTAAAATAGTATCATTAACAACTTCCATATTTTTCTATTTATCATCATACTGTCTATTGGTCCAGTAGGAGGATCTTTGTTTTCTTCACATTGAGTTGTGGGGCACACCGAAATTTGCAGTCTTTGATTTTCACCAGAAATATATTCACGTCCCCATCACTTTCAGCTAGCAAATTGTGTCATCAGCATATCACAGGTTGTAAAGAAACCTTTTCCCTTTCTTGATGCGGCATTCTAACTTTGTAGTGTGTGTGTGTGTGTGTGTGTGTGTGTGAGTGTGTGTGTGTGTGTATGTGAGTGCAGACAGTTTTGTGAGGTTCTCAACAAAATCCAGCCATCTCTTTTTATCTGCTTTTTTACACTGGGTGTCTTTCCCAGAAACCAGAACTTTCCACGTCTCTGGCTGTTTTTTCCTATATTTTCCTCTGTGTGCTTAAATTTTGTTACCCTTTCTTTAATTTGCCATATTATCCATAAGGAGAATATTAAGCCTTTTACATTCCTGTGTTTTGCACATATATAGAACCTCTCTTTACTGTCCCAATATACCCAAAGACCAATCAACCCATTTCCACTACTTCTAACTGTGACTACATCAAGTTTTTGATGTAAATCTTTATGAGAACAGAAACTCTCAATTTTCACTCATGGAGTTACTGGTAGGTTTGAACTTCCAACCTTGAGGTTAGCAGTCCAATATTTTCTCAATATACTTGAAATTAATTCTCCTTCTACCCTTCTTCTTTGATAAAGTCTGACTTATCTGGAGGCCTGCTTTATAGCTGCCAACCTATGATTTCCCTTCACCATCATTTTACTGCACCTTTTAACCCTCTTCTCTGTTAGCTTTGGTGTTTTCTTTGTCCCAAATATTCGTGTTTGTTTGCTTGTTTGTTTTATTCTTTGCTTTGCTGTATCATTTCTATAACAGTTTTTTAAAACCTCTTTACCATAAATATTTATTTGGGCCTGGTGATAAACATTGAAGATTTCATGTGCCTTTAGAAATTCTTTATTCCATTTTCATCCTTGATTGGAAGTTTGCCTTGGAGTAGAGGGCTAAGTTGGAGATCACTATCCCTCAAAATGTGGAAGGTCTTGCTTGGCTTAAGAAGTCAGAATCAAGTGCAAGTTTACAGGCATAGAGCATTTTGTGAAACACTCCTTGTTGTTGGAATACAAGACAAAACGCTAGATAAGAAATTGGAGGAACAACATCAGAAGGCAGGAGGAAAGGACGAGCTAACTTGAAATCGAGGAAGATTTTCCAAATGATTATTGTTTCAGCCAGAATAGGATGAAACTGGGAACGTTTCAGAATAGGATAGAAACTGGGAAAAACCCGCTGAAAGTGAGAAAATTTAAAAGAATCAGGGTAAAAAAATCCAGAAGCAACAAAAATACTAAAAGGACAAATTTCCTCCATTAGTTATGACTGGGTGCCAGAATCTAACTGAGAAAGACCTCCCTCAAGAGATGACCAACATCTTGACCCATGAACATCCTCCCATGCCAATTTCTTGCCTATGTGCAAAACAGGTTCAGTCTTGGCCAGTGAAGAAAAATAACAACAAAACTGAATGTTAAAATTTGGGGTGAAGCGGAATGATAGCCCAAACCGAAGGAAAAAATATGTCATGGAATGGAAACTCAGAAGAGACCATGTGTCCCCTTTTGGGTAACTGATGCAGGATATTGAATTATTGCCAAAACAGTGGAGAAGGACACACATTCAAAACACTGTAGCCAGATGTCATTCTCAAGCCACTTCTGATTCTGGTGGTCAAGAAATCTGGTTGCTATGCAAAGAGTACATTCCCTTTGTTTTCTAAGATGGAAACTAGATGTTCAACAGGGTGTTAACCTGAAAATTTTCCTATTCTAATTATCTTTACAGTGCAATCATATTTTAAAAGTTTGACACCATTCTGCTTGTATTTCATTGACCGGGGCAGAACTTGGAAGGATCAACTCAAATCCCTCCTTATGTGGTGTTAACTCAGCTCTTCTAACTTCCTAAACAACCTAAAACATAAAATGCAGTCACATCAGGCAGCAAGGCCAGTTATGTTTTCAAACAAAATTGAAAGCATCTTCATCTCAAGATCTAAAGCCAAGAGGAAAAATAGCTCAAATGGTATTATAGATTGTCCTGTAGAAGAGAGTCCTTTCGTTCTCTACCCTTACACAGGTGCTGTCTCTAAAATGGAAAAATTAAGACTCCTGGCCAGCCCAGCTATCTAGCTACTGAGAAGCTGGAACTGCCAAAAAAATCCTTATTCTATATGGGAACAGAATCCACCAGCATCAATACAACTGTAATTGAATGTGCAGTGATCTTCATATCTTCTGTTCTTACTGCTCCATGCTGCTAGAAAGGTCATCTTTGGCTTCAATGTTAGTGCACTGATTGAACTTTCATGAAAGTTATGGTAGAGTTTAAAAATAATTCCCTAAATGGGACTAAATGTTCCCTTCCCATCCCACAATGTAGCAACATTTCCTACTCTTGGTTGCTAGATAATATTAACATGCTGAGCTTATTAACTACAGCTGTTAAGTATGCTTAGATATTTAGCATCTTCCCTAACCCATGGTCGACGAGTCTTCTCTGAAGAAGAAACAAATATATCATATACAAATCCCTCTCTTAAAACTTTTTGCTTGGAACTATGACTTGTTTGAGTTCTGGTTGTTTGCAGTACATTAGAAGAAAAAAACATCATGTTAATTTCAAATCAAATAAGGGCTATCCACAAGAAAGTTATAAAATGAATAGGAAACATCCACCTCTTTGCTGGCCATGTTTCAAAATTTTCCTACAAGCTTAATTTTCAAAAAGTAAATCGTTCAAAGGCAGTAGCAGTAGCAGCATCTAGATCATATTAGAAATTTAGAAAGCCATTGCTGCTTAATGAGAATCTTCATTTTTAACCTTGTCATTGTTTTTGTTTGGCTGAATCAAGTTGGTTTCACCTGTTGACCTTATGTACAACAGAAAAAGTGCTGCCTGGTCTGACACCATAATCACAATGCTGCCCCAGACCATAGCTGCAGTCCACTCATCTTACCCAGGATCTTCCCCTTTTTCATTGTCCTACATTTTCAAGCACAATAGCCTTTTCCAGGGACTTGTCTTTCCTGATAAAGTGTCCAAAGTATGTAAGACAAAGTCTTATCACCCTTGCTTCTAAGCAGCAACCTAGGTACACTTATTTTAAGACAGATTTATTTGCCCTTTTGTCAGTACATGATACTTTCAAAATTCTTAATCAGAACCATAATTCAAATGCATCAGTTCTTCTCTGTTCTTCTTTATTTCATGTCAAGCTTCGCATGCAAACTGTGTCAGGTGTACCTTACCCTCATCGTAGGACACTTTATCGTCAACACTGTCTAGCAGCGTCATAAAGCAGATTTACCCAGTACAGTTTGTCATTTGATCTCTTCCCTGTTGCTTCCATATGCATTGATTATAATCCAATTAAAGTGGGATCCTTGACAATTGCAGTCTTTTCTCCACTTGTCATAATGTTACCTATTGGTCACATTGTGAGAAATTTGGCTTTCTTTACATGGAGGTGTAATTCATATTGAAGGCTGCAATCCTGATTTTCATCGGCAAGGGCTTCAAATAGGCCCACTTTCACCTAGCATGACAGTGTCATCTGCATATTGCAGGTTGCTAATTAGTCTTCCTCCAATCCTGACGCCACATTCTTCTTCACATAATCCAGCTTCTCTGATGATTTGCTCAGCATACTGATTGAATTGTACGGTGAGAAGACACGACCCTGACCATGCCTCACTAGATTTTAAATCATGCGGTGTTCCCCTGTTCTGTTCAAACTACTGATTCTTGATCCCCCTGCAGGTTCAGCACGAGCACAAGTAAGTGTTGTGTGTTATGTTAATAATTTGTTTTGATCCACAGTCCACATTTTGGGGGTTTTCTTCGGGGGGGGGGGCAGGTCCCTGCCCTCTGGTAGGAGTAGGAAGCACAGTCTTGCTCTGGAGAGCTGCTGCTGGATTTGAACAGCCAACCCAATGAACGACAGTCCTGCACACAACCACTATGCCACTGGGGCTCAGTCCCAGTCCACATTTTAACATTAGGCTATTTGTATCAATATTGGAACCCAGGATCCACTGTCTTATGGAACATTGCATTATATTGGGTGCCATAGGATGGGGTATCAATGTGCTTCATTACTCATGATTCCAGATTTGTAGCTAGGGGGGCATCCACCAGTTTTCTCCTCAGTAAAGTTCCAATTTATCTCTTTGTAGCTAATAAACATTTGGTATTGTGATGCTTTGAAACCCTGCAAATATTCTATCTCTCTTGGGGCTTTTTGTCCATTAGTTTTAATACTCCTTGGTAATTCTGAATCACACTCATTATAGTGGTCTTTAATTTTTTACAGAAATTTTATATTTTATAATTATTTATTTATAGAACAATGGAAATGATAGTACAAAAGACAGCTGTGAGAGTTAAGGGTTTTTGTTTGTTTGTTTGTTTGGATTCTCAGTGGTTTGGTATTTAAGATTGATTAATCCAGACAGTAAGATCTTCTGGGAGGTGAAGCCTGCTTCTAACAAATGTAGACAGAAAGGAAAAGCTAGTCTACTTTTTGCTGGTTCCTGCTGAATCTCTGGTTCTTTGGATGCTGAGTCAGTGACCTTCTGTATTTCCTGCTGGTACTGAGAGTCATAGGCAGTCACCTTACTTACTGTCCTTGGATTTATTCACCCCCACAGTCAGAAGCCTGTTTTATGGCATACTTACTAATTTAGGGTTCATTCATGTCTGCAGGTACATGAGCCTAATACCTCAAAGACAGACATGGCACTTGTTTATCTGTCCAACTGTGCAATCCATTTCCTTGATATCAATCTTTCTGTGTTGTTGTTGTTGTTGCTTACAGGTGCCATCAAATAATAGTAACCCTTTGTGCAACAGAATGAAACACCACATGATCCTTCACTGTGCTCACAACTGTTCCCATGTCGGAGTCCATTGTTGAAACCATGTGCCACTCTATTTCACTGAGGACCTTCCTTTTTCACTGCTTCCCCACTTTCCCAAGTTTGATGTCTTTCTACAGGGAATGATCTCTCTTGATAATATATTCAAAGTGTATAAGATGAAGTCTTGCCATCTTTGCCTTTGAGGAGCACTCTGACTATACTTTTTCCAAGACAGATTTTTATTTCCTCTATCCATTCCCCATTTATTGATTGGAATTCATTCTATTATATAATATTCCTCGGTATACGATATCATTAATACCATTCCAATATTTTGGTATTTTGACACACTATATTTTTCATTTCACTGAGAAAGTCATCATTGTGTAGCCTGTTTTGGTGACTTATTTGAGCAGGGATGGGTAGGGGGGTACATTCCATGCTGTCGTTCTTTTCTTTTTCTATGGTTATAGAACTTTCTCCACTCAGGAAATAATTAGAAAAAGAAAATAGAGTATTTCATAGTGGAATAACTCATGAGCGAAGCCTGAAATTAGATCATTCCATTTCTACCCACAACCAATTGTCAGAACCCAGTCGCATGGCTGTATCTAACTGTAGGAGGCTGGAAAGGGGAGTATAGTTGAATATTCATAGGAAAAGAGTAATTCTTTGACAACTAGACAAACTATTTCTATCATGGCCAGTAAACACTCATCTACTGGAGCCCTATTTACGTATACTCATTCAGTTTGGTATTTTGTCACTCATAAAGCTTGATTCTTAGTGTCAACCCAGAGTAGACACTAAAATACAAATCTTGGTTACACTAATATAAGTTTGACGAGGGGGTTGTTCTAAAACCACTGGGTGACCTTCCAGATAATTTCAGTAAGGACTTTTATTTATTTGCTGTAAATATAAGAACAAAGACTCTGAGCATAAAATAAGAGACGAAAGATCTTAAAAACACATTAGCTAGGGACATGAAGATTAAGAGTCTGTTTTTTGCTAATAATTAAACTATTTCTCCAAATGCTGACATGTAGTGCTCCCTTGTAGAGTAATCATCAGATCACTTTTTAGAAAGGTCTAAACTTAGGCATTTAGGAGTTTGCAAATTCTCCAATATTATGTTCTACAAGTCTTATAGTGTAATTCTTAGATTTGATCATACATCAAAATAAGGAGCTTATTGAAAATATGGATCATGAACTTATGGATGTATCCCATAATCACCCATCAGTCAGGTCAGGATTTGAGTATTTTTGTTTATTTCATGCCACAGGAGATTCTGATGCATGGCTATTGTTGAGAAAGACTGGCATTGGATATGGGAATAAATATGCATATCTTATTCTAGCAAAACCATATATGTAGTTATTATAGTTCCTCAAGTTAAGACTGCAATTCTAATCATTATATGAGGGGGTTAAAAGAATGATGTAGATGTCATGTACTATGAATTTACAGATATACTTAGCTAGATTGAACTTTGCCATCTTCATGGAACAAAGCTATTTGTCCTGGCTTGATCTTCTTCTTCTTCTTCTTTAAGACATTCCCATTTGTGTCAATTTTGACTCCCAGTAAAACTATAGGATCAAGCAGACTGATCCATGGGACTCACATCTGTGATCTTTAATGAAGAAGAGAGTTCGCCCCATTTTTCTCCTATGGAACAGCTGGTGAATTCAAACTACTGAGCTAAGTTAGCAGCAGAGCACTTAATTATTGCATCACTGGGCTCCCTGGTTAATAAGCAGAATTGAAGAAGTTAGGAGAGGCCATTTCAGACAGGTAGAAGTAGAAAGTTCAATGTCAGAATGCATGAAACAGGCCTACAGGATAAAAAGGAATCTCAATGTGGTTGAAATAGAGACAAGGCAGGAAAAATACAAGGCAGCACAAGCAGTGGCTAAACTGTGCACTCTGGACTCAGAATGTTATGGTAATTCCCCCCAAAGGAGTCAACAAGCTTAAAAAACCAAGAAGACTTCATGAAGAAAGTGAAACTTGAACTGGGTCTCACATCTTAAGTAGAATTCCACTAACAATGAAAAGGGAATAATCATTTGTATGTTGTTTCTTAAATCTAGCTAAAAGAAATGAAGCCTACATTATAGTGTAGTCTGTCAGTTAGAGGTGCTGGGGTTGTACATGGTTGTTTACAGTTTCAGGCTCTTGTAAAAGTTTGCAATGTATCTGTCTGTTTATTCACATGCCTGCATACTACATAGGGAGAATTTCCAGCGGTGTAATGGGCTACATGCGTGGCTGCTCCCCATGAGGTCAGCAACCACTGGCAGCAACCAGTGAGAAGCCACGAGCAGCACCTCCAAAGAAAGACAAGGTTGCATGCTCCAGTAAACCACGGCAGGCCTGCAAACCCAAAGGAGCAGTTCTTTCCTGGCCTGTCATTGGGGATTTCTACTCCAGGAAAGAGTGATAGTGTTGGAACCCCAGAGGGGTTCTATTCTACCCTGTGGAGTCACTCTGAAGCAGCATGGACTTAACGGCAGTGAGATTTAGTTGGAGGGTCACTGTGATTTGGAATCAACTCGATGGCAGTGAATATACCTCCCAAATCAAAGAAAACCCATTGTCGTTGTTGATTCTAACTCATAGTGATCCTACATCAAGTCTCTGGGACTGTAAATTTTTATAGCAGTAGATAGTCATGAGTTTCTCTCAAGGATGGACTCGATGGGCTTAAAGGCAAACTTTGTGTTTACCTTCTTAACACTTACCCATATGTCCCTACCACATAGGGTATGAATTAGCTTTTCAAAAAGACCTAATTAAATACAACTATTTATGATAAGAAATGAATCTATATACATATATTTATAGGTGTAGTACTAAAATAGCAGATGGACCTTGGGCCTCCATTCAAGTATTCCCTCAATGCAAAAACACTTTGTTCTAATAAGCTGGCATTCCATGATGCTCACCTGCCCAGTACTATCACTGAAGACAAATGGGTGCATAAGCAAATGTGATAAAAAATGCTGATGGTGCACAGCTTTCAAAAGATATAGTGTCTGGGGTCTTAAAAGTTTGAAGATAAGCAAACAGCCCTCTAGCTGAGAAGTAGCCAAGCCCACATAGAAGAAGCACACCAACCAGTGTGGTCAAGAGGTGTCAAAAGGATCAGATCTCAGGCATCAAACAGGAAAAAAATCATTTCACTGTGTGCTCACAACATGTGGGAGCATGAGCAAGATTGATGAAGAAAGCTGTTGGTGCCTGGCTATCAAAAGATATAGCATCTGGGATCTTAAAGGTTTGAAGGTAAACAAGCAGCCATATAACTCAAGAGAAGAAAAACCCACTACAGAAGAAGCACACCAGTTTGTGCAACCATTAGGTATGGAAGGAATCAAGTATTAGGTATCAAAGAACAAAAATCGTATCAGTGTGTGCCCACCCCCACTCCCTGATATGATCACTGAAGACAAATGGTGCCCAGCTACCAAATGATAAATCATCTGGGGTCTTAAATGCTTGAAGGTAAACAAGTGGTTATCTACCGTAGAAGCAGTAATGCCCACATGGGAAAAGCACACCAGGCTGTGTGATCACAAGGGGTCGAAGAAACAGGTATCAAGCATCAAGAAACAAGAATCACATCATTGCATATGACAGGGAATGCAGGGTGTAACCCAAGGCCCATTTGTAGGCAATTGAACATCCCCTTACAGAAAGGTCATGGGAAGGAGATGGGTCAGTCAGGGTGCAGTGAAGTAATGATGAAACATTCAACTTTCCTCTAGTTCTTAAAAGCTTCCTTACCCCATGATCCCAAGTCTACCTCACAAATCCATCTAGCCTGGAAGAGATACACTGGTCCAGATGGGAACTGAAAATACAGAGAATCTAAGATGGATGATCTCCTCAGGACCAGTAATGTGAGTAGAAATACCAGAAGGGTGAAGGGAAAGTGGGGTAGAGAGGTGGAGCCGGTTTCAAGGATCTACACATAGCCTCCTATCTGGAGGTTATGGAGAGAAAAGGAGTGGGCAAAGGGAGACATCTGGTAGTGTAAGATATGACAAAATAATAATTTATAAAATATCAAGGGTTAGTGAGGGATGGGGCGCAAGAAGAGAGGAGAAAAGACGAAAGCTGATGTCAAGGGATCAAGTAGAAAAGTAAATATCTTGAGAATGATGATGGCAGCAGGCATGAATAGGTGTTTGGCACAATATATATATGCATGAATTGTGATAAGCGATGTATGAGCCCCCAATATAATGATTCAAAAAAACATGATTTTTTAGATCAAAACAAAATCCACCTAATCATTAATAGAAGAAGAGGAAAATAATGGAGCTGTGGTAAACAAGGGAACAATATCAATGAAAATTGACATTAGAAGAGTAGTAAGCATAAGTATCTAAGCAAGTATAAATAGATATGTAACAGAGAGTTTGCAAAATCGTTGTCTTCTGAACTTCCTGAATTAGAGCAAAAACAAAAAACATAATGAATTATACAATTTTCAATATTCATGAAAAGAAATTATACCAATTTTTCATGGGAAGGAAAATTTAATCTACCATCAAGCAGAAGAATTATATCAACTGAATTGTATCTAAATATTGAATAACTTTCTGAGCAATGGTGCACTGTATTCGTGTTCTCTACCGAGATATACAGATGATAAGCACATCCCAGAAGCAGCCATAATTGGTAGAACCTATAAAGTTCCCTTGGTAAGCTTCCTGACATATCAGTTGCTCATCCACAGAGAGCCAAAGCAAACTTTATGTTCAAAAGATTTTCCCTGCTGCAGGCCCTAAAACTCTGGAGGAACCAAGATCATCAGAAAGGAATGTCTCCGATGTGTCTATACAGAGTTGGTTCAGCTTCTTTGATTTAATTAACCAGTCAATTCAATCAATTAACAATTTGATTCCATGAAAAACATTCCATAAAAGTTTGGTAATATGAAAATAATCCATTAATATCCTAGATTTTATCTAATTAGATGGCTATGTAGGTCATGCAAAGACACGGCTTTAAATGTTGTTTCACTTTATGAGTGGGGATTTTAATAGTCCAGGAGAGTGACTAATTAACGGATGATAATAATTTGCACAGGAATAATGCTTTCGGAGCTCTTTCACTAGTATAGTCACCCAAGAGGGTTGTGATTTTTACCTATGAAAGAGGAGGCTCGTGGACTTGACCAAAGTCCGATATGTAGTCATTAGAAGGGAAGATTTTGAAATGATGATCATTAAGAGTGTGTTATTCAAGTCCCTTATTTATTAATTGGGTCATTGTTATTTTTGTTATATGTCATCAAGTCAGGTTCTGATCTTTGCGCAAGGTAGAGAAACGCCACTTGGACTTGTGCCAGCCTCACAATTGCTCCTATGCCTGAACCCGTTTGCTTCAAGGACTGTGTCAATCCATCTCTTTCAGGGCCTTTCTCTTTTTCACTACCCTTTACTGTACCAAGCACGATGCTCTTCTCTGGGGATAGATCTCTCCTGACAACATGTCCGAGGTATGCCACACGAAGCCTCGGCATCCTTGCTTCTAAGGGGCACTCTGGCTGCACCTATTCCAAGACAGATCTGTTCTTTTTGGCAGTCCACAGTACTTGCATAGTCTTCACCAGCACCAATATTAAAATGTATTGATTCTTCTTCAATCTTCTACTTGGGTTTATACCATCTACTTGGCTTTAAGTCCTGACTCCACACTCTCAGTTTTGCTTCTATCTTTGTTCTCTGCAGAGTCAGTGCTGATTTTTTTTCTTATTGGAAAGTTGGTCATTGACGCTACTCTTTTTCTCTCGCTGAGTTAACTCCCTGGCCTAAGTATCTTTTGCTGAGAACCGTTTTGGAGCTCCAACAAGACATTAATAGCCTGACACTTTGGCTACCCCAATCTCAACTACCCACGAGCCATCCACAACATAGGAAACACCACAAACACTAAAGATTAGTGCAGAATTAACAAATAGGTAGATGGGGATTAGGAGAAGGAGGTCAACTTGTACAGCTATGAGGATTCCTCATATGTACTCAAAACTCACTGACAATAAGGCAATCTCAATTTATCGAATAGTGTAAACTAGTTCTTTGGGTTTCTGAGACATATTTAGGAGCAAATGACCTCATCTCTCTCCAGTGGAGTGATGAGTGGGTTTGAACTGCTGACCTCATGCTTAGCAGCTAAATGCATAAACTTTTATGCCAGCAGACCTCCTCTTCTTACAAAATATACATCAGACACATTACTGTTGTTAGCCAACCTTCAGGTCCTTATCCTTTGCTATTAGTCAACTGAAATAGAAAGTGATTTTATTGCCTCTTCAGATAAGTGTGGAATCTGATGGCCAAAATGCCCCAGGGATCCCCATGTTGGGGGCAGCTTGGTTTTTAAATCTTTGGATTTCTGGAATTTAGAATTCTGCCTTCTTACCTGCCTGTGTCCATAAACAGTGTCATGACTATCGAACTCTGTTCTTTCAGATTCTGTCTTGCTTTTAAAGAGGGTCCAGGGAGGATGGTAATTCCAATCATGACTTGCATTCTGGAGATTCTTGAAATCAGAACCAGTAGAAAGACACTAGTGTGAAGATTGCACATGCCCTGACTTAGATCGAGTTGGAAGCGCTCTTAAGTTTATTCTTTGAAGAAGTGTCTTGTTATAGAATGCTGGTGACCAGGATGCATGAGATGAAAAAATTAGATAATAGAAAGGTAGTTATCAGAGTAACATATCAAGCAGAGAGTAGTAGAAAATGGAATATTTGCCTTAGAGCTACATTATTAAATAGCAAAAGAGATACAGCTCTCACATTTAGGAGCGGGAGGTGGGGGCATCCCATGATATTCAAGTGAAACCCTATGAGGAACATCTCATAAGCAATTATAAAATGCAAAATCTCTGCTATAGTTTACTTGCTCAAGTTATTAATAATCTTCCACCAGAGGAGGATACACACTAACAATCATGCTATTAATTTCCTTGTAAAATAGAACCATATGGAATGCAGGCCCTCATTCTGGTATTGCAGTTCTAATTTCCCCCCAAACCATTGACAAGATGAGATTTAGGATATCTTTAATTAAAGTGCTATCAATGAATAAATAGACTGAGTGACACTGGATGGGAGCAGAGACAATTAAAACCAAGTTATTTGGTGTCCTATTTATCTGTCATGCGGGCTGATTTATAAGCTTCCTACAAGAAGTAATTTAATGGTTCTTTAATAGAAGAAGGCTTGATAAAATGCCAGCAGATGGTATTGTGGGTAATGACCCAGACTATAATGATTTTAGTAATGGCTTGTCTTATCTGGTTACCTGTACTCAAACAAAGGCTGAACTTGCATATATGCACAATGTACACACACATCGTTTTGGGTGGATTCGGCTGTCTCCACTAGAGAAGACTGTAAATAAAATTAAATCATAAAGATGTATACAACTCCAGAGAGAAGTAAAAACAGGAAAAATCATAATAGTAACTAAAATAATCATCATGATGGAATCGACGTAATGGTCAAAGTGGTGGAATGAAACCGAAGACCCATCGAGACCGTGGTGCAGGCCTGTGAAACATTTTGTCCGGTTACTATAGACTGCTGGGAGTCTGAAGCGACTCCGTGGTAGCCAATACTCCCACTCCCACCAACAATCTCGGTAATAATCTCACAATAAATGGCGGTGATGATATGATTCTAACACAAACTACCTGGTATTTCCTTCGCAGCAAGTCCTCCTGGATCCAGGATTTCTTCATTGGCATAAAGAGATGCAGTGAGATGGGTCATTTTCAGCAAGGAGCCCTTTGCAATGTCGCCAACTCCCAATAGCTTTCAGGGACAGCACAGGGCTCATACCAAATGCCATCTTTTTTACTGATTAATTTCTCCTGGTGCCAATTGCCTGACAGTTGCAGCCATTTCGTGGAGAACTTCGCCCTTGACCTTAAGGAGTAGGATTGTAATTGAAAGCTTTCTTTAGAGAAAAGACAGGTCATGATCAGTGCCATCCTATCTCTAGTTCCATTTTCAGTATTGATAGGCTATGGGGCTCAGCCGTCCTGGTGGTACCCTGGACATTAGTTAGGGAGGGGCAGGAGGACAGTATACAAGGCAGAAAGCCGACAGTGATTGGCTCAGTTAGCTGTCCTAGACAGTGGCACATCAGAATTGTTCTCTCTCAGTCATGGGTCAGACCTCAGTGAGTTTGAGGCACCATTGGTGGCTGCTTTCTGAGTGGAAAAAGCTGGACATTATTTCAGAGAAGTTGAGCACAGCTTTGACCTCTGCTCCTGATGCTTCAGACAGTACTACTTGCCTCCAGCCTTGCTGGGAAGGACTGTGAGCTCATTTCTGGGCAGTTTCTACGGAATAGAGACAAGGTCCGCTGGGGCGACTACCATGGGAGGGAAACTTCAGGGCTCGGTTTCCTAATAGAGCTGGGAAAGACATTATTAAGTGTTAAGAAGAGTAGCCTGTGGACTTTTAAAATAAAATAAAAGAGGGAAAGCAAAATGAGAATTTTCCCAGGAAAACTTGACTTGGACATATTTTCTGTGGGTGGAGCAGTCTCCAGCAGCACTGACCTCGCCTGCAGCTTCAGATCAAGGCAGGGAGCTTCCAAAGCTTGAATCTCCCAGGTTTCCCTTGGGTCTGCACTGTTTTGGTTTTCCTTATTCCTCACCAGAATTGTCCACAGGTGACAAACTGGTTTTCTTCATTTCTAATACAGTGGCCACAAACTATCTGTGCCTTTTAAACAACATCACTATCCAATCATTTCCAACTCACAATGATCCTGTAGACAGAATAAAAACACCCCTTTGGGTTTCTGTAACGATGTATCTTCAGAGTTGCAGATAGTCTTTCTCCTTCAATGTGGCTGGTGGGGTTGAACTACATATGTTGTGGTTAACAGCCCACTTCTTAATCCATAACACCACAAAGGTTTCTATGTGACTGCTAAGCATTTACAATATGGCTAGTTCGAACTGAAATATATTGTAAGTATAACATTTAGTACATTTAGTATGAAAATGTATCCGACTGAAATGTGTTTATCTTGATTACCTGCTAAAATAAAAAATATTTTGAATATACTTGATGAAATAAAATATATTATTAAGATTAATTTGAGGGGTCTCTCTTTACCTCTTTTAATGTGGCTACTACATATTTTAAAATTACATTTGTGGTTTGCATCATATTTTTATTGGACTACACTGCTCTTTTTTCTCAAAGCTTTTATTTTTTAATAAGATAAATTTGCCCTTGACAATGATAGGGGTGAATTTTCTCAAACAACATATTTGTTTCTTAATAGGAGTCAGTGGAGAAAGCTGTGTGTAGGCACAGATAATTCCCTTAACTTGAAATTGCTTCCTCTGTCTTCATTCCAGAAAACTCTAACTCATCTATCAAAACCTCACTAGGAAAACTTCCCTAATACTCCCAGACAGAGATGGAGATCACTCACTCAATCACTTATTCACTCACTCACTTACAGGACCCACAGTACAGAGTATAACTGCCTCATAATTCATAGATTTCTGAGTCTGTCATGTTTTCTTTTAAGTCATTCTTTTGGGCATTTACAGCTCTTATAGCATTCCATACATCAGTTGTATCTAGTATAGTTTTATGTATGTTGTATCATGTCAAAACATTTTCTATTTGAGTCCTTGATATAAGCTCCTGCTTTATCCCTTGCCTCTCCCTCTCTCCCACTATCCTGAATCCTTAATCAATTATATATTACTACTATTTCATTTCTTACACTGTTCCTTGTCTCCCTTCACCCATTTCTGTTTTTCATCCCCTTTGGTGGGGGGGGGGGGTTATATAGCCAGTCTTGTGATGGGTTCCCCTTCCCTCATGATATTGCTACTCCCACTACTGTTCCTGAGGCATTTATCTTTCTTGAATTCCCTGTGTCCAGAATTCTTATCTGTATCAATCTGTGGTTTCTGGTCTAGCCAGATTCATTAAGGTAGAACTGGGTCATGGCAGTAGAGGGAAAGAAGTATTCAGGAACTAGAGGAATGATGTGTGATTCTTCGGTAATATAGCACCCCTTGGTTGAATCATTCTTCCCTGATAAGCCCTCTGTGGGAGGATATTCAATTTTCTACAGAGGGCCTTTAGGCCCCCCCTGTCCACTTTAATACATTTGTTTGTTTGGGATCTTTTGATACCTGATACCTGATCTCTTGGACAGATAACTCATGATCCCACAGGCTGGTGTGCTTCTTCAGTGTGACCTTATCTGCTTCCCTGTTAGATGGCCACTTGTTTGACTTCAAGCCTTTAAGACTCCAGACATGATATCTTTTGATTGCCAGGAACCATCTACTCTTTTCACCATATTTGCAAATGTACACATTTGGTCTTCAACCATCATGTAAGAAAGGAGAGCATGGAAAAGTGCCAGGTTAGCAGAACAACATGTTCTTGTGTTAAGGCAGACCTCTGTCTGCTATCTTAATAATTAACATATAAATATATGTACATTGGCCTCTATCCCTTTCATTATAAATTAATATATTTACATATATGCATGCCTATAGCTATATATCTATAAAAAGCTTTTGCCTCCTATTCTTATTTCTGTCCTCTAATTCCTTTCCCCTTCCTTCAAGCCTACTATCATTCTGACCCTCCATTTGGCTTTCAGTATTTCCTCTTGGATACATTGCTCCCCCCACCCCCGGCATTATGCACACTCCCCCTCCATCAATTTTAGATCTCTTAGTGTTCCTATATCTCTGAATTTGTTGGCTCCCACAGCCGCTCCCCACTCCCTCTTTCCCTTGTCCCCTTGGAACCATCTGTCCATTGTTTTCTGCTCAGGATTGTTTGATAGACATAAGGTAAAGGTGTATTTTCAGGATTCTTTGGGAACTTGTTACTTACTCCCCTTGTTGCGCAGTCTGAGGCTATAATCCTAATGGGATAAGATTGTCACATCTTTCTCCCCTAGGACTTTTAGTAGGCTAAACCTCTGATCTTTCAGTTCCCACCAGGGCTTCTTCAAGCAAGAGGTCCTTGTTGCTGTTATTGTTGCTAAGTGTCATCAAATTGTTTATTTTCTCTTTAAAACTGTCAATTTCTTCAAGGTCATTAACTGCCTCTTATGAACTTTATAATAGTAATGCTATAATGGCACACCCAAAATAGTTGCTGAAGCCTTCATTCATGTATGGTGTTGCAGGTAACTCTGCGTTCAGTTTGGATGCACACCAACTCATTGGCAGGGGAGACGGCCCTCAGAGAGTCTCCTAGTTTGTGACCTGTGGGGGAGCAGATGACTGGGTCTTTCTCCTCTGAAAGGACTGCTGGCTGAAACCACCACCCTTTCTGTTAGCTGCCAAGCTCTCAACTGCTGTGCCACTAAGTCTCCTCTCCTCACTTTGTACATTTACTCCTTCACCAGAAATCAAGTTTTCTAATCCTTCCAAGTGCCAGCAGGAGTTTGCTCATACCCCTCATTCTTCAAATAGACCCCAAAGACATAGCTGGAATTGAATTTTCTCTTTAAGAACTATAAATTCAGAAACTTCCAATGAATTCATCTAGACATAACCTGTGATTCACTTGCCTATATGTCCTGTACCTCTTACTTGTAAAGGAATCTTGGTCCATGTTGTTCCTTAGTATTGTTTTTCTATTTCTCTGCTCCAAGTGCTGCTCTCAAGGGCATGAGCCTTCTCCTCATCCCATGCGTATTCCCTTGTTTGGGTGTTGACACCTCTCAAAGCCAGTAAAACATGTAATTCATTAGAAAGAGGATGAAACTATGTGCCAAAGACTTAATGATTTAGCACTGGGTCATTTCCTTTCCTCTTTTCTGATAGTGGCCAACTAGCACATCCACACCGGCTGCCTTTTTGGGGTTTTATCTTTGGCTTTATTGATCTGTCCAGTAGACAGAAGCCCTGAACAGAGTAAATGAAATCAGGATTTTGGTTAGCAGGTTGTAGATACTTTACTTCTATCGAAGTACTCCTTAGAATGATCTGGAACAGGTCTTGCTCCAGAAACCAGTGTCTCTCTTTCTGAGGACTGGTGCTTGATTGACAAATGGCACTTGGCTTTTAAAAACATGTTTCAGCTTTTATATAGGGTAGCTTCAAAGGAAGGAGGCACCTCAGAGTACTTTTAAAAGTAATAGAGTCAAATTTTAATGAGTATTTATCTTTAATGATCATTGAGACAGTAAAAGGCCTAAGCCTGTCAAACTCTTGTCTTGAGAATTTAGTGAAGCAACTTCAAAAAGCATGTCCAACTCTTGGCTTGAGAAGTTAAGGAAAAGCAACTCAACTGGACTGATGAAGGAACAGAGTACTTAATTGAAGCATATCTTTGCCTTTCAAATGTTACAAGATTGCACATCAGAAGAGCTTGAATTCTTTGCTTTCTTTCTAGCTTTCATATCCATTGGAAGGGTTTAGAGGTAAAAAATGTAGGCTGCCTGCAATGTTTCCAGTTTCCCCAGTTTGCTTGAATAACATGTTCTCCTTCTTCCCTTCTCTTCCTGGACACCACCCCAATTGAGGAGCCTTCCTTGATCTCCCACATAGAGAGATTCACCACTGTATCTCCAGTTCCCTGGGCAATGATGGCCCCATGTAGACAGTACTTAAGAAATAGCAAGTGAATGAATAGTAACAAGGTAGAGACAAAAAACAAACAAGCAAACAAAACAAATTCACCTATAGAATAATTTCTAGTCATACAAGGAAATTTCAAGAAGTTGTGAGAAAATTTCATTATATTTTACTTTCATTTTTCTATGAACCTTTTGAAGGTCCCTCAGGGTTTCTGAATCATGTGTGCTCCTCTAGAAAATGGAAGCGATAATATCTATGGCAAGGGGTTTTATGAGAGGAATGAGCAAGGTTATATGCCTGAAAGCATTTTGAAAAATAAAATGCACAGAAATCAGAAGGTATGACTTGAATTCTTTCCCCCTTTCCTTACATATTTCCTGTGAAGGCTCACATACATTGAAAGGTCTGGGAGTGAGCACCAGCGTTCACTGGGAAGCAGGTTGGGGGGCGGAGGATCTTGTTGACCATGTTTTTAATATGCTAAATGCAATTCCACAAGGGATGGATATAACAAAGGGTTGGTACACAGACCATTTCCACTGGACACACCAGATGCCCAGCCCTGCCCTGTCCAGAACTCCCTAGAAATCAGAGATTCAAGGAAGGAGGTTCTGTGGAAAGGAGATGATTCCATGCTTCTTAGCACCTGAGATTCCCTCTATAAGGAGAATCTGCTGCATTTTAAGATCCAGGGTCAGTGGGAGAACGTTGGTGTACTGTTCAAATGTTTTAGGAGCTTTGCCAAATGACTAAGTTGAATATCAGGTGAAGTTTTTCAGCCTGCATTCTCAGGGAGCAGTTTCTAGCAAAGTTGAGAACAATTCTTAAGTGGTGTATAATCAGAAGGGGGGGGATGAGAAGCATTCAGAAACTCTGTTCAGTGCCTTCATCACCGATGATGAGCAATAAAGTGGCTCTCTTGCAAAGGATAAGAGAGGGAAAAATTGAGTTAAACAGGAAAAGAAAATATGCAAGGAAAACAAAGCACAACCAAACAAGGACGTGCACATTTTACTCAAAGGTTTGTGAGCCTTTCTAATGAGCTATTGTGGATCACATTAATATTATCACCATCTATAAGGTAGAGATTAGAGCACAGCTCAGCCTAAGGACAGCCAAGGAAGGCGAGGGAAGCCAGGATCACTTACCCAAATCTGCCCTAAATTGCATGAGTGACCTTTGACAAGCTATTTTACCTCATGTGCCCCAGGACCTTTACACAAGAGATGAAAGGTCATCATGATCCAAATCCAGTAAATCAAACTTTGACTCTTTAGAGACTAAGTATTCCATGTGTAGTTGGTATGAATGCCTTTGGAATCATCACAGAGTTTAACTAGTCTAACTAGCTTATACCAAATGTTATGTTATATAATAAAACACAGGCAATTTTATAGGCAATTGAAACAAGAGAGACAAGTTCAAGGCTAAATCAGGACATAAACTAGAACTGCCATGTCCAATAAGTAAGGCCACTTCTTGTTTCTAGGGGGCAACATGGCCATTTTTATGTTGGCCCCTCTCTGCTACTTCTCTCTCTTGAAGGGCCATGATTCCCTGTATGGTCAAATAGATATCAGTATCACTGATTTCTGGAATATAGGAACACTGGCTCAACTTGGACATGCACTTCCCAATTGATTGAATCTGTTTGGGCCATTAAATGCAAGCCTGTGTGTCATAAAACCAAACAGTGGGCCTCTGTGGATACATTTTTCTTTTAAAGACAGAAAAAGGTCAAGGGTATCTGTGCATTAAATGATTGAATCTACCTATTAAGAACCTCTTGGGTATATGAGAGGTGCTGAGGACATGGAAAGAGGCATGAACGAGAGTCAGCAAGAAGAAAATGGTTTTCTTTACTTAAGAACCATGCCGAGGAAGCAAGAAAGGAGGGCAGACCAAGTGTGAGCCATCTCCTCCATGTCCATGTGTTTTCCCTCAACCAGCTGCTAAAGGAAATATTGATTTGTGTCTGCTCTGAGTCACAAAGGGAAAGGAAGACTCCTCTAACAGACCTCTAATTGTGGTTTGGAGAAAAGCCTTGTTAACACTCAGTGCTGAATTTCTCCCTTACCAGTCCGTATGCTCAGCATATTAGCACAACCAATTATGAGCTCTATGAAGAGCCAAAGGTTCATGGTTTTAATCCACTCAGAGACGGGTCAGGAAATCTGCTTCCAAAAGTAACAGGTTTGTAAATCCTATGGCGAGTTCGCCTTCTGCATATAGGATTGTCTTACATTGGAGGGAAGCAATTTGACCACAATTAACAACAAACAGCATACCAAAACATTCATAGACTCTAGTATTTTAAGAAGTCCTTTAATTTTCCTGCTCAATGCCTCTGCTTGCCTTCTGCCAGGGTAAATGACCCCATTGCATTTTAGGATTCATGGCAAATGTACAAATGAAGTCTCCATACTCTGGCCTCCCTCCTTCTCTTCTCACACTTACCTCCAACTTTCACTATGAAGGATCTTAGGCATATGGAGCAGATAATCACACTGACCCCAATCTATATTCCTTCTCTAAAACAAGGCTTGTGCTGGTGTTCACTCCCTTGGGTTCTGCAGACCCTTCCCTCCAAGTAGAGAGAAGTTCACCCTCTAAAGGTACAATCCCTTGTTTCAAGTATAAGGGAGAGTCAGGGTGAGGAATAACCAAGAGAATCTAAGGACGCGTGTTCCCTGAGACTTTCAACCTCAAGATTGGAAGGAAAGTAGGGACTCCTGTGGGTTATTTCCTCTAGATGGTTAAGGAGTCTATTTGTTTGCCAATGTGGCATCTGGGAAGGGAAGATCATTCACAGGCCCAAAAGAGAATTTCCTAGGTGCAATCTAATTAGAGAATAAGGTTCAGATTTGCAGCCATTATTTTATTAAAAACAAACACAAAGGCAAACCTCAAGATTAGATCTCTTCGGCATTAGAAATTAACACATTGTAATCAAGTCTATTATCCTTTATCCTAAACTGTTCCTCTTTCTGCTTCTCTACATTGGTCTACTACTGCTGAGAGCATCATCGTTATCCCAGTAATTTAAATTCCATATGTCCTTCCTTGACTTCCCCCTTTCTCTCTTCCTTTCTCATTGCATGCTGTTACTAAATCACTTAGATCATTATTCTTTATTATCTTAAATGTTCTCTATCCCTATTGCCTTGATGATCCACTTCTGGCCCATGGCACTTTCTGTCTAGACCATTACAATAAATTCCAGTTACCTTTCTGCTCGAATACAACAATAAAAATGCTTTTCTATTAATCTTCTCAAGATACAACTATGTCCACATCACTTCCCTTATTAAAAAGTTCCAGTCACTCCCCGTTGATAAAAAAATGAATCTAAATCCCTTAACCTGGTATTCAAGTTCTCTACTTTCAGTCCCAGCCAAGACCTCTTGGGCATCTCCTTATTTTTCTACTGCTATCAAAAGAATTAGAGATATTAGTAATTGTAGAAAATGAGTGTAAATTGCAGCAAAGTTTTAATGATAGTAGAAATCTTAATCTTAGTTTTACCATTCAAGGATATCTTGATCTATCTATTAGGTCCCTAGATTAGGGACCAAGGGGCTATCTCCCCAATGCTTGCATACAGGGGTGGAAAGAGATCAGGCACACTCATGTAGTAGACACCTATGGGAAAGATCCAAACTGAGCATGCTGGGCTCACAGACTGGTCCCATTCACATGACATCACACAGGTGAGCCTAGACTTAGCCAGTAGGATCAGCCTCAACCACACCTCCTCCAGTCAGTGGGGTAGGAGGGAATAAGATCCAGGCTCCGCTGGCCCTGCACATCGTTTGGGCCCTCTTGGCTCCCTGCTGGCTTTGTTCACTGTGCTCCTTTCCAGCTGCAGGCAGTGGGTGGGAGTCTGTGTGCCCCCTCAGGAACAAGCTTCCGGCCTACTCAGAACCAATGTAATTTTGGCCTCTAGGGATCCTCCAATTCAGAACATGTGAGTTTGATGCCCCCAGTTCTGTATTCTTTCCATGTGGCTTTGTGCACCCATTTGTGAACCCTGTACAGTTTCTGTAAGGCCCAGCACACTTGCCGGAAGTAGCATGTCCCTTTTTGAGACTGCAGTACCTGAAACTTTCCCTTTCCTTCATAAAAATCTCACTTGAATTACAAAATGTGTTTCTGCTGCTTAAATTATTTCAGCGTGCCAAGTGAAGATCTGAGGTTACCGAATCCAGAGACCCAACATATCTCTATAAACTTATATTTTTAAAACATTAAAAACCCATGGCTGTCAAGCCCACTAGGGCTTCTCAGAGAAGAAAGACTGAGAAAGAAAGAGAAAGGAGGGAAGGAGGGAAGGATGGTGGAGACAAAAAGCAAGCAAAAAGAAGGAAGGAGGGAAGGCAGGATATACATCATGGTAGTTTACTATTGGATCCTATTTTAACAGCACTTTGTCCTATAACAAAATGAATTCCCAATTGTTTGATACTGTGAAGCTCACAGTAACCCTGCAGGGAAAGGTAGCACTGCCCATGTGGGTGTCTGAGACTATAACTGCTGGGAGAGAAAAGCTGGCTTTCTCCCATGGTGCAGCTGGTGGATTTGAACTGCTGGCCTTCCAAGTGCAGTCCAATGCTTCACTACTCAATATTATGGCAGCATCCACTAGATGGCAGTGGATTTTTTTAGTGCTATGTGCACTGACTCAAAAATAGCAAGTCCTTTTTAATATACGACCTGTTTAAATTGACTACTATGTCTTTACATTTATTTTTAAAATATTTTCTCTCAACTATTTCAACAGAAAAACACTATATAGATGTTTATATATAAGCATGAAACTTTCCCGATAGAGAGTCCTCTCAATTAAAAATGAGCAGTTACTTCTTTTGCTTCTTTATTTGTCCTATTCTCTCCACTGCTTGAATTTCTATATATTGAATTTTAAAAACATTACTAATTTATTTTCTGAAAAATCTCTAAATCTTTTGTCAAGATTTTTATTTTTGTCATCTATTTTCTTTCAGATCACTTCTGAGTAACCAATAAGCTTTTCCGAGTCTTATTTTAATTAAGCAATTTTTTAAAATGTCTATGAAGTCTTTATTTCAGAATATTCCCTCTTCACCGTAACTTATTCAGTTTTTCATAGTCTTTCACAATTTTTTGAATCATGCGAATAATATGAATATAGAAATTCCTAAAATCTTCTTCTTCCTGAGCATAGGTGAATTTATCCTGGGGAATTTCAGTTTTGTTAATTTAGCGATACACTCCCAGCTCAACATCCTCATCGACGAAAGAAGAAAGCCATTCACACGCCCCTGTTTGTAGACCAGGAGATGTCAAAGGAAACGGAGTTTCTTTCATTCTCTAGGGTGAAAATTGGTTCAGGTTATTCACTTTTCATGTTGTCTCTTCTGGGTCCGTATTCTTATGAGTTACGGTGACATCAATACTTTCTGCCAGTGAGTTCTCCCATCTTTACTCTCCCAAGCTTCATGTTCTAGGAGACAGCAGAGGGCACATTTCTGTGCTTTTTGAAATTTAATTTTGCACGTCATCAAGTCAATTCCGAACTCATGGCAGCCCAATAGGACAGAGTAGAATCGTCAGGATCTGAGGACAAGAATAATGTTATGTTCATGTTCATGTCCTCAGTAGTGTCCAAACAGAGATTTTTATCGCAGGAGTTCCCCAAAGAAGTATGCTACATTTAAAATATGCCTGTCGGGCTGAGCCCCGGTGGCGTAAGTGGTTGAGTGCGGAACTGCAGCCCGCGGACTTGGCGGTTCAAATCCAGCGGCGGCTATCAGGAGCAGCACTGGGTAGCGCCCACAACCACCAGAGGACAGTGATGCCCACACACACAAAAAAAAACAAAAACAGGCCTGAGCCCCAGGGGTGTAGTGGTTGTGCGCGGGACTGCAGCCCACTGGGACAGAGGTTCAATTCCAGCTCCACGGAGCAAAGGGTGGGCCTCTTAATCACACGACCAGGGCAGTGATGCCCTAAAAAAAAGTCATTTATGACTCTGGTGGCATAGTAGGCTATACATTGAGGTGCTAGCTTGAAGGTCAGCAATTTAAACCCACCAGCCATTCCTCTGGAGGAAGATGACACTGTCTGCCTCTGCAAATACTCTGCAGCATCCGGAATTCCAAAGGGGTAATTCCAATCTCCCCTAAAGGATCGCTATAAATGAAAATAGACTGTGCGTATGGGGTAGCCTTTGTTACTCACTGCATATCATCGCATGTGTTATTACTGTTCCCCACAACAAAACTCCGAGGTAAGTATTAGTATCACTTTTTATAGGAAAAATATCTGCATCACAGACAGGATTAATAGCTGTAAAATCATTCAGTTAGTGACTTAATGCAGGTCCCCACCAAGTCTGCCACCAATGTCCCTGGGAGGTTCTGCCACACCACTGATTCAATTAAATTCTAATTAAGATGAGAGGACTTCACCAGGCATAAAAGTAGCAGAAGGAATTTGAGTTAGATATGAAACAGCATTCCTCCTTCATTGAGCCTACTTCGTGGACCCTTGATTCAAAAATGGGAAATAAACCCATTTCTACTGAATTACTGGCTATCATAGCTTTTCTAGTTGCCATTTTTATCCCTCTCAAATAATGTGGCCATTCTTCAACTAGGACATAGAAGGGGAAAAATAACCTGTCTCACACTTTGGAGATGCAAAGACATTTTTGAGCAAGAATACAGTTTTTATATTATGTGCTGGCCACACCATCATCCAAGAACCCTAAAGCTACTTTATGATCTAACACTTGTGGGTTAAATGTATCATTTGAGAAGACTGCAGAAAAGTTATATGCAGCAGCTGTTGTTCACTGACCTAAAAAGTAGTCATTGTTAAGGGTAAAGGGCAGAAAAATCTTGTAAAGTCTAACTGGCAGTCCATGGAATAAACCCAAGTGACTGCTGTGTTTTGTTTGGATTAAACAAAAGTTGTTTGACTTTGTAGCCAACATTTTAAAAGTTAGAATTTCGCATAACATCCAGACTCCTGCCTTATTAAATCAATCTCTCTCTCTATCTATCTATATATCTATATCTATATCTATCTATATATATATATATACACACACACACATCCACACGAGACTTGGGTTCCAGCATGAAACCTATCTACCCAAGCAGAATGGTAGCAGTTATAATAGCTAGTGCTGCCAACTATGGGCCAGTGAGTTTCATGGTACATACACAGAATAAATATTAAATATAAAAAGTTTGATCTACAGAAACCTTGGCAAAATTACCTTAAATCTTCATTTAACTATTAAAAACTAAAACACAAACCTTAAGACAGTACCACCTAAGGTTACATAGTATGGCTGATCAGCACCCGGGCCACAGCAAGAAGGGAAAACTGAGACACATCAAGCTCGCTCGGATTACCAATCTCATTATTGATTAACTTCAAATGATAATGTACCTCTCATGAAATTATACTGTCAGTTATTTTAAAAAGTGAGAGGTATTGTAGGCTACCTGGTCAGCAATTATCCTATTGCTTGACCTCTACCCTTTCCCAATTTACATGAGCCTGCTACTCCACTTATTGACAAATAAAAGCTTTAGGAGAGGATGCTCACTTATTTAAATGATCATATATAACCTAACCAAAAATTGATACAAAATATCACTTCTATTGAAATAACAAAGGAGTTACCCATTAAATGTGCATTTTTTATTTGCTCAACAAATATATATTGAATACCAACCCTAATCAATAAGCACTTAGATTTCACTAGAGAGAAAAAGAATAGACAAGACAGATCAGATCTCTGTCTTCCCAGTCATATGTTAAGATGACTACCTGTAACAAAATCGCCCACAGCAAGCAAACTAAATAGATATTTCTCTAGATATAATAGCAGATTTTCCCCTTCCTTCCAACCTCCCTCCATTCCTCGTTCCCTCCCTCTATCCCTTCCTTCCTTCCCTCCTTCCTGCCATCCTTATCTTTTTTACATACTCTCTTTCTTTCAAAAATTTTTTGTACTTTTAACAGTAGCTAACAATAAAATGTTTTTGTTTTGTTTTTTGGGGGGCATCACTGCTCTCTGGTGGTGGGAGTAGGAGGCCCAGCCCCACTGCTGGAATTGAAGCTCCGTCCCAGTGGGCCGCAGTCACGCGCACAACCACTACGCCACCGGGGCTGAGCTCCAACAATAAAATTTTACGAGTGGTCTCTGTTTCATTATGAAATTAGTCAATAAAGAAACTGATAGCCTGAGTTGTCTTAACATTTAGCTTCTTATTGTGACTCTGATGCTAACCAGCTATGTCACTTTGGTTGGTCCTATTGTCCTGGGTCAGTTGTGTGTGTGTGTGTGTGTGTGTGTGTGTGGTGTCTATTTAATTATTAAATGAAGGGCCAAGGTTCATTTTGCTAAGGTTCCCTGCAGATAAAACTTTCTATATTTGATATTTACAAATGAGGTAACATGAAACTCACTGGTAGAAGTTAACCAAGCAAATTAGTATACTCATACAATCAGTAGTTCAGACACAAATTGTCCCATGAAATTGGTTGAAATTCCAGCATTGTGTCAGCACTCTATTCCCTGCTTGGGCCCTGCATTTCTAGTCATCTTTTCATCTGTCTTTTCATCTTTGGCTTTGGGAAAATATTGACCTTTTAGTGTCATATAGTTTATTGTCCTAAGAAGCACACTCTTTATAGGAGCTACAATTTGTTTTACAGACCTAGCTCTTATTGGGCTGAAAGTGGGACTCTAGGAGTATCTTCAGTTTTGAGAAAGAATGTTGTCAAAGTTGTCTCGTAACTATTATCCTGGAGCTTCTTCTGGTCTCTTTTAGATTAGTAAGCATGGTCCCCTTTTTCACCTCTGAATTTGAATTTTATTCTAAGTTTTTAATAACCAGCATTTTCTATTGTGGCCTTTTTCAGTGTGATTGACAATGATAGCTAGTCATGGTTCTTCAGTCCTATTTTAGAGGAGGCTTTGGTTTCCGTGGAGCCCTCATCCTTTGAAATAAGGCTTTCTTGAGACCTAGATTTTTTCTACTTTGTTTCTGACAAGGAGAAACTAATAGTTGCTTCTTAGATGGCCAGTTTCAAGCTCTTAAAGCTCCCCAGAGTTGGATGTAGAATGATATCTTTATGAATTATTTTTGTCAAGTGCCTTAGCTGTCCACCCAAACTGTGAACCCTTGGCCTTCAAGTTCAGTGGTTCAGTTCCAGTGCCTAAAGAGTTTCCATAAATGTGTCCTTGGTGGGATCTGTTTTATATATATATATATATATATATATATATATATATACACATACACATATGTGTGTGTGTAGCACATACAAATATGTACATAGGTAAAGAAACTACCACCAAGAATTGCTGCTATAGAAATTTTTTTAAAAAAGAATTGCTGCTATGGTTCAATTTCATACATGCATTGGTCTATTCTAAACAAAACATGTTTAAATATGTCTCTGCCATCTGTGAAGGATGGCAGATATGTTCTCTCAATAACACATTGGTGTCCACCTTATTTACAGGCTTTCAAAAAGATTCAACTACAATAGTGTCTTTTGAGTGGTTCTGTTGGACTAGATAAATTTGAGACAGAAAATGAAGCCCAGAAAGCTGTGAAAGGATTTTTTTGAAAACCAAGGACAATGATTGGAGCTTGTTATGGAGGCATTTTAAGAAAACTGAAAAACGTGTGGTGGTGGTGGTGGGGGAGGGGAAGCCAGAAAAATTGCACCAAGGTTTTGTTTGTTTGTTTGTTTGCCATTACAACAATGCACCTGCTCCTTCTTTGAGGGTTTCAAAGGGTTCTCTATGAGAATTTCACTTGAAAATCTTACCTGCATACTGCATGCAACCCTTATTTTGCCCTTTCAGACTCCTTAATATTCCCCAAACTCAAGAAACATTTGATGGAAAAATCATTTGAATCCCTTGAGGATAGCAAAAATTGTTATTTTGGTGTGGTGCAAATAAAAAAGTACAGAATTCTTCGGGGAAGTTTTGAGAGAGCTGTAAATCATGTTTTCAGAAGTGTATCAACCTAGAGGAAGATATATCAGATAGTTTAATATTCTAAGGAATTTCTTTAATAAAGATATTTATAATTTTATAGAAATACTCCTCTTACATGTTTAGCATATACATTTATCTATGTACCTATTCATCAAGTATTGCTAGTGATGACTGGTGTTACAGGATTGCATTTGTCATAGAATTTTCTGTAGTTGTTTATTTTTAAATCTTTGCATGCTCTTCAGTATCACTGTCTTGGCTACCTTGTGCTTATTTCTCTTATATTGTGCATTGATTTTCCATCCACCAGAATTAAGTTTTATCTATTATTTATTTAATGATTTCCACTCTCCAATCCTGGTAACCATTAATGAATTTTTTTTCTGTGTGTAAACCTATTCTTGGCTTTTTACAATAAGGGCCTGACACAATATTTGTCCTCTTCTGTTGAACTTACTCAGCATAATCCTCTCAGATGCATTTGTGTTGGACCATGTTTCACAGATTGAATGGTATCTTTATAGCTGTATAGTCTTCCATTACATGAAAGTACTACCATTGATAGACACTTAGGTTGCTTTTGTCTTTTTGATGCTGTCAGTAATGATACTGCTATGAATGTGCATGAATTCAATGGGTATTCATGTCACAGTTTTTATTCCTCTAGGATTATAAATCTAGAAATGGGATTCATAGAAAACATGATATTTAAAGTTCTACTTTTTAAGGAAGTGATATATCATTGTCCATAGTTGTACTATTGTGCAGTCCAGCCAGCAGGGTATACAAATTTCTACCTTCCTACAGAATAACCAGCATTTACCATTTCTTTTTAGTGTATTGAGTGTACCCAAAATAACACACATAATCCACAGCATTTTATTTTAAAGCAACAATATTAGGGGAAAATTAGAATCAGAGACTTAAGCTAAATAAAAAATATTTACTGAATCAAATGCTAAAACAAATTCCTTAAACTCACTATGGGACCAGATAGTACTTCCATCTGTCTTATATAAAGACAGCATTAGTTGGAGCTGCCTTGACATTCACAGACAACAACAATAACATTAACTTTTAAACCACTGATTAAATGCTTTGTTAGAGGTTGAATATTAAGACATGGCTATGATGCAATAATATTTATATTTGAAGAAAAAGTTGCAGCCCACCCACTAAGCCATAGAGAAATTGTCCTTTAAAATCCATGTGGAATCAAAGGCTCCACTACAGTTTAACCACTATAGAAAGAAGAACCATTTGTTTCTCTATCATTTCTAAGAGAGCCGCCTTTCCCTCAACAGCCCCAAGTCATTAAACAAGCATGGAGCAGGAATGATGAATCCAGTACTATGTTTACTTGACTATGTTTATGGAAGGATAGAATGAAGACGACAGAATACTTCCTGTCCTATAGTAAAAGTTTATTAAAGAAAAGGTGGAGAGATGGAAAATAATTCATATTTAACTATAGATGATTTTATTATTTTTCTCTCCCAAAGTAAAAAATAAGTACAGTGCTTTTGTTGTTCTTAGGTGATATTCACAAACTCAACAGAAATCTTTATAGCTCTCTAGTACTCTATTACATGAACACACCACCCTTTGTTTAACCAGTGATGGGCCCTTAGCATAGAGGAATGTATGAACTATATTCAAGCATACTAGATGTAGATACTGAAATGGTGTCACCATTAGTCCACCTCTTGTGAGCTTTACAGCCTTCCTTTGTGTTGTCTTAATCTCATTCCCTAAATCCAGGAAAGACTACCCTCCCATCATTTTTGTTCTAGCCCACATATTTATTTAATAATTTGGGCAATGAGAAATATACAGTCAATAATTAGTTGTGTCTATAAAATCAGTAAATAACCTCTTTTTATTAGGCTTGTGAAACCAAAAATCTCTGGAGATGTATCAAGGCCTTCCTATCATTTGTAGCTTTAGCATATTCCTTATACAAAGCATGTAAACAATGTATATTAATTGCATTAAAATTATATTGAATAAGGTTCAGCAATGTAGTGAAGGGTTTACTGTCTGTACAAAGTGATCCTGCTGTTGCATGTTTCCCTCAAGTCCAGTCCAAGTATTAAGGGCAAAAGAGACGAGTGAGTGAATAATGGAATAAAGAATATGGAGGTGTGGTCATTGTTTCCAAGGTTTAAATTCAAATGCTAGGAATAAAGTGGAACCATTAAAATAACAACATAGAAAAGTTGGATTGGAGAATATTGAGAATACGAGTCCTACCTTAGACATAAGGTGCTTTAATCGGTGGTGAAGCATCCAGGTTGCTAGTCCATATTCCCAAATGCCTGTAAGAAATACAAAGCAGATCAGAGTTTAGGCTTGAAAATATGGATTTAGGATATACTTTCATTAGCACAGAATTAATAAGGAAAATTATTAGAAAGGATAATATTCCAAGGGAATTTATTCATATTCTAGCAATAACATGTTCTTCATAGAAATAACATGGAAAACAAAAACTTATTATCAACACTGAAATATTCTAGAAAGAAAACACAAATAGAATTTAAAATGCCTAGTTGAGCAAGGAAGAAACTAGTTCTTCAGCTTAAAACACTTTGGGCTTAAACAAATAAGCATAAAGCTTTAAAAAGTCTGACACTGCCTAGTAATCACGTTCTAAAGTCATGGAACCCCCATGGACATCTTTTGGGAGCAAAAATCTGGCTGCTCAGGTTTTAATTGGTCATGACGAGGGAACGTGAAAAGACCTCAGTCTAAGGCAGAGCATAAATCATACTCGAGACTCCTACAGAAAGTTGGGTTAGCTTGAAGGCTATTTCCAAATAAAAATGTAAACCAGAAAAAAAAAATGACCTGTTGGGAAAGGAGGATAAAGCAACAGAGGAACAGGCTTGCCTTAAGCTTTACTAAAAAGAAAAAAAAGTTTTCCTTGAAAATTTATATTGGTGAACCTGTCCTAGCATGGATTGTGGACTTAATTGTTTACTCTCTTTGCAGTCTCTTATCCCTGCCGTTTAAAGAGCACACAGCAAAAGGAAAAAAATACGTAAGGGAAAACACACCCTTAATCTAACTAGGTTTCTTACTATCTCCTTATTATTAACCAAAAGGGAGAATATGATACACAATTAACAAAAACACAAGGCACTGTGTCTGCCTAAAAAATTAAGCCTCAAAGTCTTCCAATATTGGAGGAAAAGATGCTTAGAACACTTGGAAAACAGAAGAAATCTGAAAATGAAAACAACCAAAGAAAAGAAAACTTACCAGGTATATTTACAAAGTAACAAACAATTTTATTTATGAATAATATTTTTATTGGAATTCAAAAATCAGTGGTTTGGTTAAACTACAAATTTACTTTAGCCAAATCTCTTTTGACTAAAGAGATAGTTTGAGATTTCATATGATCTCTCTGGGAAAAAATCAAAAACAATGCCGAAGAAATGAAATGAAGAGAAAGGGGTTTGAGATTTGAAGAGCAGATTGAGAAGGACATAGATTTCCCTTGAGTTAGTGTGTTAAGCCAGGTAGATAAGATAAACAAATCCAGAAACACACACACACACACACACACACACATATATATATATATATGAGAGCTTATATAACAAGTAATTGTACATTAAGAAAACTTCCCAGTCCAGTCCAGATCTAGCCCATAAGTTCATTATCAGTGCATATGTCAAATAACAATCTATAAATTCCTCCTGATAATCATGCAAAACATATAATGACTCCAAATGCATGAAGATCACAGGCCAGTGAGTGGGAAGTCTTGTGGATTCAGTGACAGTGGAAGCATCTCAGCACTGGCAGGGCTCTCCACATGGCTCTTTCAGCTCCAGGGCTCTGGCTCCATCAGTGTGTCCCCGTGTGGCTTGTTTAAAAGGAATATCTCACAGAGAGACAAGTAGAGGGTCTTTGTGTGTTCTGCCTCTGGCAAGAATTAGAGGAGTTCCCAGAATCCTCAGGAGAAAGCCATGCTCACTCAGAGGTTTCATTGGTTGTGGCTTGATTGACAGGCTAGACTCCACCCCTTTTCAAGTTGACAGGTCATGTAACTGCCACAGTTAGCAAAGGTAGAAGTAAAGAAATTATGGAAAGCCACTATTCAAAGGAATAAGGACTTTGAATCTTTCATATTTCATGTAAGACATGTATTTTCAATTTAGGAAGTACAACAAATACCAATATCAAACAGCAGTAGAATACTATCTGTAAACAAGTCAGAAAAAAAGAATGGTTAATCTGGAGTTACATTTCTGTCTGAATGTTCATGTAAGATTGAAACAAATTTTTATCAGAAGGAAGAGCCCTGTGTTTTCCCTGTAGAGGGGCTCCTGGGTTTGAACTGCCAACCTGTGGTTATCAGTCCAGTGCTTAACCCAAAGTGCCATTAAGTCTTCTTAGGATATGTAAAGATGAAGACATTAATACAGCCTGTAGATTCAAATGAACGATATTTGAATGTAAAGTAATGACAGTACTCTCATTGAGACAGAACCAAAATATTGTATCAACATAGCATGTCAAAGTACTTGGTCGAGAAGAGGAGCAACACAAAAGAGAAAGACCCTAGACTGGACAGACAGACACACAGGTGCAACAAAGGACTCAAACAGAAGAACCATGGAGAAGATGGGTCAGGATGGAACAGTGTTTCATTTTATGGTGGATATGAGTCGGAACTGACTTGACAACACTTAGCAGCGATTAACTGAAAAAATGAATAAACCATATTGCTAAACATTAAAGACTGTCTGTACATATGAAAATCCTATTGATGAAATACTGAAGAAATGCCACTTCTCACATAAAATAGTTGATAGATGCAAAGAAATTTTGATGGAACTGCAAAGTGTTATTTTTCATAGCCTGACAAGTTGATTATGAAAATTATATGAATGAAAACCATGTTAAGAACAGCCAAAATTGGCGTAAGTGGTTGAGTGCGGGACTGAGACCCTCGGGCTTGGCGGTTCAAATCCAGCGGCGGTTCTCAGGAGCAGCGCTGGGTGGCACCCACGACCACCAGAGGCAGTGATGCCCCCAAAACAAAAACAAAAAAACAAAAAAGAATAGCCAAAATTCTCCTGAAGAGAAGAAAATATGGATGAGTCCTCTCTACATGCAGAGCAGTGCCAGCAGCAGAGTGCTGCCTCGTTGTCTGGGCATCTGTGGGTGTAGCGAGCGTCATTATAATCGACACAGCAGTGCAAGGAGTTTGCAGCCCTGGAGTCCATCTACCCTGAGTCCATCACGGTATTATCAGAATTTGCCCCCAGTTTCCCCATTACTGTGCCATCTGAGGCTGGGGAAAATAACTACACAGTCCAGACTACACTCAAATTAGCATACAGAGAAAAATATACTATATGTTTCCTCTTTAACCTCCCAAGAAAGTCTAGCAGGCAATGATGTTTCAGACATTTAGAACTTATTAGCATTGCAGGCACAAGAAAACCTGGCTGTGGTCATGATTTTGACTCTAGTATCAGCTGTGCAAGAAAAATGAAATGAAATAGTAGATCACAGGAAAAGTAGAAGAAAAGAAACATGGAGGGGGGCGGGGAGAAGACGCTGAAAAGCCACTATTGCATGGCACTCCCATCAAAACTGAGTGTTTCTGAAGTGGGAAGGCCAAATGTGTTGCCAAACTCTTGGAAATGAGAAAGAAACAAAGGAAAGAGGAGGAGCAAACAGGACAAAGTAAATTAAGTGGGGAAGAATTATTTGAAACAGATGATAATCTAGACACATCTTCTATCCAGTTCTTGGAGGATGCTAGAAATCATGGGGAAGAAGATGAGTCTTGGTTCCAGGAAATGGATGTTTTGGAGCTGGAGAATGATGTGGCTGATCCAGTCTTTAATCCTGCTGAGCCAGAGGGTGATTCAGCCAATTCAAAGACTGGCCGATCTGCGAGAGGTGTCACAGCCACAGCATCTGGGACAATCCTGAGAGAGCTTTGATTTTCTTTTTCATTTTTTTTTCTAAGAAAAAACATCATTTTCAGGAGAATATTCCTCTTGTAGATTTTCTTATTGCATTTAATAGATTATATACTTTTTTAACATGGATCATGAAATTAGTGGAATGGATTTCCCATGCTAAGGCCTATTTTAACACTAGAGTATTAATTTTGAATCATATAAATTTATTTTATTGGTAAAAAGCTAATACTGGCAACTTCTTATGTTTCAATCTAGTACTTAAAAAGTGTAGTAATGACATAAGAAAATGTAAATAAGAAAGAAAATATTGACTAGAGCATCGAGACAAATCATTGGATTGATGGAAAATTTTCATATGCTATTGTCAGTGGAAGGAAGCACTTGTCAATGCAGGTACTGGCATAATTAATAATCCAATAGGAAAATATAATGATATTAAGCTTATAATCTTTTGCCATATATTAGATTAGTTCCAAGCAGATGGAACATGTCTTTATGAAAGAAAAACACACACTACCATCTAGGTGGTTCCAACTCATAACAAATCTATATAAAGTTTCCCAGACTATAAATATCTACTGGAGTAGACAGTCTCATTGCTCGCCTATGGAGTGGCTGATGAGTTTGAACCAATGCTCTTGTAGTTTCCAGCCCTATTTCTAGCCTATAGTGCCTAGCCACAGGACTCATTATAGTCATGAGAAGCAATTAATAAAACTGCTAGAAGGAAATACAGGACAATGTTTTTACAAACATCGGTTTTCCTCCTTTAGTGGTAATGGAATTTTCTGAGACACAGGACTATATGTCAAAGCTTCTTCAAGTCTGATGATCATGTTGTCTATTTCTGGCTAATAAGTTATAACTGGAAGCATATAGAATAGCTTCTAAGAAGCTCCTTAAAAGGTGCTTATAAACACATATGTTGCTCTATTTTTTGTCTTTTGTCTCTTCTTATATTTCCTGCCAGAGATATTGGTAAATTAGGGCTACCCCTCATCCTGAGGGTGGAATAGAAAGCTGGAAGGAACCAGGGTCTCAGAGAACTCATGGAACGAAGCTGCTATGCCTATCCTAAATTGCTTATCTCAAGACTTTTACAAGAAATAGTATCGTTTCTATTTCTCTTGTTTTTAAGTCACTATTATTTTTTGTTACTGTTCTTCACAATCAAATCTAAAGTGAGTTAGTACAATTTGTAGTGACATTATCTCTCTGCTGTTTGCAAAAAGAATGCAAGGGAATACAGAGACCTAATACTGTAGGAACATTCATTGTTTATAAGCTAAAAGATAATAAGTGCCAGGGAAGAAGAGAGAAAACTCAAGAATCAGAGTGTTCAAATGCTGTTGAAATATAGAAAGTAGTTTGAAAAAAAGTTACTCATCAATTACTGGGGGAGAGGCATACTCCTGGATTTCTCTAGGTGAGAAAGAGGTCATGGTGACTTTGGAGGGCTGTTCCTAAGGAGTGACTAAGAAGCCCATGAAGTAACACAGCACTCAAGAGATTATTGCCACTTGCACGTTACTTGGAGTTCTTCCAGCTCCTTTTAAAAAAGAAAAGGCTTCCAGACAGGTTGGGTGTTTCTAGGCTATGGGTGTAACTGGGATCATGAAGAAACAGAACTAGCCTTTACCCAGAAAATCTCTTAATGCTTTCCACAATCATAATACGCCCAGGAGAATACACCTGGTCTACTTTTCCTGGCTACTAAGAGAGTGACAGCCAATTCCACTGTCCCTCTTCCTAGCATGTTGGGGGTCTCTTTTTATGTCAGACTTTAGATATTGGTAATTTTAGATCATGAAATAACCTACACAGATTGTTATTATAATATATACATATGTATGACCCTGTAAGCATTTTTAGTGGCTAATTTCTCAGATGTGTGTGCTTTTTGGATTAACATTCCCTCTGGTATCTAGTAGGTAAGTTTTGGGCTGATGACTGCAGGCTGGCAATTCAAAACTGCCTGCCATTCTTTTGGAGAAAAAAAGGAGACTGTTTAGTCCTGTAAAGAGTTATAAAATTGTGGACCCACAAGAGCAGTTCCAGTGTGTTCTGTAGGGCTGCTGTAAGAATTAAGTGGATGATGACAGTTATGTGTTTTTATTCTATTTGTCATTTGCATTCAACTATCCACTACAATGGCTACACAAATTCATAGGAAAAAAATCATGACTAAGGGTTTTATTAAGGAAATTGGTAGGTTGCAATGCCAGTGAGAAATGCTCAGAATTGAGGTGTTTATGAGGACATGTTACAAAGTCCTTTCAGGTTGGCAAATAGATGCCTAAGGAGTGATACCACTCAGCTTGAAGGTATTCAGATCAAGCTCTATGGATTAGGAGGACAATTCCTTGTATAAAGGACCCAGAAGCACTCTTAAGTCTCAGCCTAAAGGCACTGAGCTCCATTTCCATGGGTCTGAAAACCCAGCAAGCCCTGTTTCCTAATTAAGCGCCTAGAGGCATTCCACTCCACAAGCCAGCCTCCTATCCCAGAGCACTCACTAGCTCCATGGGTTGGCAAGTCCACTACTCTGTGCCATGCTATGGCCCTGGTTTTGCTGTCTTCTGAATTCAGGGGATTTGCTGCACAGGGATATCATGTCCAAACACTGCATTCCCACTCCTGGTTCTTGATGGTTAGGAAATTCCTCCTCGCCTTCTCAGCAGGGAGGGATTATTATATTCACAGAAGGAAGAAACTCAAGGAAATCCTGTCCACGACTGCTCATCAGTGAATTGTATTAGTATTATCCCCAGTTTCTTACAAGGTCCATGAAGGAAAAGCTCACTTGGTAGAAAATGGAGACACTGGCATAGCAAATAGTTCCCTGACCCTGCATTTGGACAACTTACCCCTTTTTCATAGTCTGTTCTTAGCCTGGAAGCTCTGCTGAAACCTGTTCACTCTAGGTGAGCCGGCTGGTTTTTGAAATACCAGTGACATAGTTTCCAGCATTACAGAAACACACAAGTCACCATAGCATGATCAAATGACAGACAAGTGATAGAAAAGACAAGCTATCAAAGATTTCATCTTGCCTGGATCCACAAACAGTGCAGTAGGAAAACTGAGTGACACGTTGAATTGTATAAATTTGGTAAACAAGACTTTTTTAAGAGGTGAAGAACAAAGATTTCACTTTAAGGACTAAGTGTCACCGACTCAAGCAATGATATTTTCAATTGCCTCATATTCATGTGAAGGTTGGACAGATAAGGAAGGAAGATACATAAGGAAGATAGAAGAAGAATTAATGCATTTAAATTATGGAGGTGGTGAAGAATATTGGAAGTACCACAGACTGCCTAAAGAACAAACAAATCTGTTTATAAAGTATAGCCAGTATGCTCCTTGGAAATGAGGACTGGGAGAATTCATAGCATGCAGTTTTTACATGTTGTCCAGAGAGAATAATCCTTTGATAAGGACATCATGTCTGGTAAAGTAGTGGGGCAGCAAAAAAAAGAGGGAAACTCTCGAAAGGATAGATTGACACAGTGGCTATAACAATGGGCTCCAACAGGAGAACAATTGTGAAGATGGCACAGGTGTTTTGCACTGTTGCACACAGAGCCATTAAGAGTGGAGTCAACTCAGAGACGCCTCCAGCAATATATAAGTGTATACATGAGTTCTTGGACATTAAATAACTAAAACTTAATGAAGAGAGTGAACACAAATTAATCAAAGAGAAGATTTCCAAAGGCAAAGTAAAGTACCACAAAGAAATTTCCAAATACTATGAATTTAAAATCTAGATGAGAATAACATAGTAGACATTTAGCAAACTGAAAGAGCTGAAGGAAAAAAAATCATGTCTTGGCTTGCAATATTGAAGGAATTTATGGGCAAGATATTGAAGGATGCAACAACAACAAAAAATAGCAAGAACAGTGAGAGTTGATGTACCAAGTAGAATTAGTTGATATTCAACAAGGAAGTAGTATATCAATGAACCAATGACATTGAAGGAAAAAGTTTTAGGTGAAATGAAAGGATTATTGAACAATAAGTCTTCAGAGAATGATACTATACAAATTGAAAGTTCCAACAGATGGATTCCCTGGTTAAAGTGCTCACTATTCTATTTCAAGAATACCAGTTTTTATGTTTGTAATATAATTATTTGGCCAACCAGCTGGAAGATGTCCATATTTGTGGCCATTTCAAAGAGAGATGATCCCCTAAAATGTGAAGATTATTGCAAAATAATCACACACAAGAAATGTTTTGCTGAAGATAATTCGAAATATATGTAGATTTCCATTGGCATGGAACTGCAAGAAATTTAAGTCAGCTTCAAAAAAAAAGGATACGGATCAAGGTGGTGGACTTAGTTGAAAGCAGAGAATAACAGAAAATTTATATTTGCTTTATTTACTACACAAAGACTTTGAACATCAGAATAAATTAAAGATAGCAATTCAAAGTGGGAATTACACAACACTCAATTGTCCTCGTGAAGAACTTATACATAGATCATAGATAAGCATAGATAGTTATTGCAACCGAATAAAAGAATAGCATACGGTGGAACATCAGGAAAGGTGTTTCTCTGGATCTTACCCTCTCACCATGTTTTTCAATCTGTATGCAAAGAAAGTCTCTCAGGTGGCATTGTCAGATAAGCATTAAACTGCTAACTGAAAAGTCAGTGGCTCAAACCTACAAGCAGCTCCAGTAGGGGTGTGGCAGTCATGTGCTTATGTTAATTTTATGATTGAAATGTAGGGGTGGAGTCTAGCCTGTTAATCTGGAGATAGCCATTGAGTAGCCAATGAGGCCTCGATGTGGGCATGGCTTTCTCCTGAGACTTCTGAGAAATCTCTCGATATTTCCCTCATGAAGATGAGAAGCTATCTTCCCCAGTGGTTGGGAGTTAGTCTCAGAGATGATGAATCACAGACAAGACAAGATGGCAGCATCCGAGAAGCTGGAGGAGCCTGCGGAGAGACCACACGGCTTTGCCTCGATGGAGCCAGACCTCTGAAGCTGGGGCGGCCACATGGAGACCTCTGCCAGCGATGAGTTGCTTCTGCTGTTGATGGACACTGAGTCCTGGAAGCGAGGAGCCATGGGGAGACCCCTGACAGCGCCGGGATTCTGCACCCACTGACCTGTGACTTCATGAGTTTATAGACTGATTTCGGGCATATGGGTTAATATCAGACTTATGACTTTGAACTAGACTGGGTTCAATGTCCTGTTCCTCTTGTATATAAACCTTTTCCCTATATCTATATGCGTGTCTATGAAATTTGTTCCTCTAGCCTACCCGGACAAACACAGGGGGGAAGTTGAGACTATCTGCTCCTATACAGATTTACCCTCACTGCTGTGGAGCTGATTCTGACAAACAAAGATCCTACAACATAGACTAAAAGTGCCCTTGTAGAGTCATAAAACTAACTTTTTAGAGGAATAGAAAGCCTCCTCTCTCACAGAGTTTCTGGTGATTTTGAAGTGCTAACCTTGTAACTAGTTATCAGTCTAATACATAGCCATTTATAGAAGCTAGTTTGAGGACTAAGATACCTGACCCAAGTCATGGCATTTTCTTTTTTGTTTGTTTGTTTGTTTTATTTTTGGGGGCACCACTGCCCTTTGATGGTGGAAGTAAGAGACCCAGCCTTTGCTCCTGTGAAGCCGCTGCTGGAATTGAACCTCCACCCAACCACTGGGGAATTGAACCACAGTCCCACACTATGCCACCAGAGCTCAGCCCAGCCATGGTATTTTCAATTGCTTCATATGTGTGTGAAAGTTAGACCTTGAATAAGGAAGCCCAAAGAAGATTTGGTGCATGTGAGTTATACTGCTGGAAAAGAATATCAGTGGTACAAATGTATATCAATTGGAAAAAGTTGTGGCAGAACAAGAGGTAAGCATGGCAGGGCTTTGTCTCAAGTACTTCGGACATGTCACAAGAGGACAGTGCCTGGAACAGAACCTGCTGCTTGGTAAAGTGGAGGGACAGTGAAGGATGAGAAGGTCCTTAAAAAGATGGACTGAAACAGGAGCTGCTGCATCAATGGACCCCAGCAAAGAACGATGGTGTGCATGGCACAGGATCATGCAGTTTTGTCCTTTTCTGGTCTAATGATTTTGGACCCTTTGTTAGGTGCCACAAAGAACAGGGTCTGACTAATAAATTCTATGCACCGCAGAAGGAAACATTAGTCCATCCTCAGTTTGAGTCAGCTGTTGCAGCCACTCTGTCGTCCCTCTCATTGAAGACCCTCCTGCTCTGCATGTCCAACATGTCCAACATACATAAGATGGAGTCTTGCCATCACTGCGTCTAAGAAGCACTCTCACCTTACTTTTCCCAAGATGGATTTTAATAAAGAAAGACTATTGAAAATCTCATGGACTCCCCAAACGAAAAACACATCTGTCTTGAAAGAGGTGGAGCAAGAGGGCTCCTTAGAGGAAAGGATGGTAAGACTTCATCTCATGTACTTTGAAGATATTGTCAGGAGAGACCATTCCCTTGAGAAGGAAATCAAGGAAAAGCAGAAGGGCAGCCAAAAGGAGGAAAGCCTTTGACAAAATGGATC
>PVJH01017313.1:0-49019 GCA_004026705.1 Nesogale talazaci | reverse complement strand
GCCAAGTCAGAGCTAAGTCCCTCACCATTCCTTAAAGGTGGAAGAAGCCAACTGCCAGGCCTGGATTCCCCTTCACCACTGAGCAATGGGTCTGAGTCCCCTGTGCACACTCCTCTCCTGCTCAAACAGACCCTTCCCTGTCCCTGCTCCCATCCACCCAGCCAAGCCCCTTCTACCTCTCCAGCCCCCAGGGAGTCATGTGGATAACAGACCTCGTGGGCGGACATCGTCAATGCCCACTTCGGGTAACCCCTCCTCATAACAAATGATGTTTGAGAGTTCAGAAAGCAAAGAGGCCTGATCTGGGTGATGGAAGAGAGACTTGAGAGACGTGCCGAAGGGGGTGGGGAGGGAAATGGGGTAATTCTAGAAAAGGCTATCCTCAAACACCAGTGTTCTCAGGCAAGACTGGGAATACCAACAAGAAAGAGCCTGCCAGGCCATCTGATGGGCCCCATGGGCGCCTGAGGAGATGGGTCTGTTATTCAAAAGCAGATCAGCACCGTCTTCCACTGAGAGAGCACTTCTGTTTCTGTCTTCCAGAAGTTTTCTGAGAAAGCCCACTGGATGGATGGCTCCGCTGACCTTTCCTCCATTCAGAGAGAAGGGTGGAGGAGTCCAGGGAGCGCTGGTTGCTTATTCCAAACAGCTGGGATGGGGCTGGAATGACATGCGTGTAGACATCCATCTCCAACACCTCACAATAGTCATAAGGCCCCAGGAGGAGAGCCGCCAGGGAAGCAATTCCTTTCTAGTGAGTCAGAGCTGCTTTTGATAGGGACCCCGGGAGTTCCTTACCCCCAAATGTCACTTGTCAAAGGAGCATGCGGGCCACGGATGGGTCCTGGATGAGATGAATGGGTGGTGCCAAGTTCTAAATCTCCCCTGGGGTTTCCTGTGACAGGCTGTGCTTATGATTTAGGGCCCCATTGGCAGCCGGGGCTTGATTCATCACCTGGTGATTCATCTTTCCTACCAAGCCAGGGTTCCCTTTTTATAGTGCCCTTTCCATCCTTCTCTGTGGAAGAGGCACAGATTCGGCTGACAAAAAGTCAGGCTTGGGGACGAATGTCTAGCTCATTCCTTCCTAAATCAGCAAGCTTGGTACAGCAGCTCAAACCCATGGCCATCAAGTGGATTCTGACTTCAGGCAACCCAGGAGAGGGTTTCTCAGGCTTTGTAAGTCTTTGTGGGAGCAGAAAGCTTAATGACAGCTACTACCACCACCACTGCCACCATCGTCGGCATGACTCCCATCATCTCCTCTTCCTTCCCCAAGTCCTCCTCCTTCTCCCCCACCACCACCATCATACCTCTGCCTCCACCAATGCTACCTCCGCTACAAACAACACCTCAACCACCTCCATTCACACCTCCTCCACCACCATCTGTCACCACCACCACTAACACCTCTATCACCAGCACTACCCTCACCATCTCCTCGTCCTCATCTTCCACCACCACCATCACACCAGCACCACCACCTCTTCTACCACCAACACTACCCCCATCATCTCCTCCTCCTTCTCCTTCTCTACCACTACTATCACCTCCTCTACCACCAACAGCACTACCCCCACCATCTCCTCCTCCTTAACCTCCGCCACCACCATCACACCACCACCACCTCCACCACCACCAACAGCACCACCACCACCACCATTTTTTCTTGCCCCATCTCCTCCATGACCACCACAATACCATCACCGCCACTTCCACCATCTCCTTCTCCTTGTCTACCCCCAGCACCAAAAATACGCCCAACAATAACACCACTATCACCACCACCACCACCACCCACAAACCTACTGGATCAGGAGCCGTGGGAATGAGGTTCAGCCTGTTCTATGTATTTATGTGTATTTGTATTCCCGTACAACACAGACCAAGTTCCAGGGAGAAGAACTGGTTCTCTTCGGATTTGGCAGCCAGCTGCAGAAGCCTCCACCATAGAAGTATTTATTTTTAGAACTCTGTCTCTTCCTATAGATGGTTTTAATGTCATTTAATCCATATATAAAAATGACTCTAAAGACTAAATGGATAGGACTTGGGGGGTAGTCATCTAGGTCACTTTCAAGTGCGGTGACCTCCTTCAGAAGCTGCCCCCACCCCCAGGAGGAGGTGGGTATAGTAGCTTCAGCTCTAGCCCCACTCTCACCCATGTATCCAGCAGATGCTTGAGGAAGTCATCCATCGCCTGTGGCAGGTGGTGAGGTTGTGGGGCTCTCTTCGGGCCACAATGGGCTAACTGATGGTCTCATGGTGCTGTGGTCTCATCAGCTCCTCATAGACCTCTGTCTTTGCAGCCGCAGGATGCAATGGGCAGTAGACTATCGGAGCCCAGTGTCCATGAGCGTCTTTTGCATGAGCTTGATGCTGTGCTGGTGCTGGAATTGTAGTACCCATCCCTCTGCACTCATAGGATCTGCACAGGTTCCAGGCCATGGGAGAGAGGGAGGTAGTGAAGATGATGCCTGCAGCATATGAATGCGTGGCGTTTACCAGAACCCTAGTGATGCTGGCAGTAATGATGTGCATTGATTCCCCCACCCCCACCACCACATGGATTTCATCCAGGAAAGTAGCTGTTCCCAACTCATGGGTTTTTTCACAGAGCTCTTCCAGGGAGTGCACCACACCATTCCTTGAGTGGACAGTTTCAATGTGACCATCTTGAAGATCCAGAAGTCTGATCTTTGCAGCAGTTCTCAGAGGTAGCCGACATCCCTGGGGGGAAAGATGTCCTTTGACACTCGGCTGTTGAGGATCCCCTGGATCATGGAGGTGTGGTTCCCAGCACCAGATTGTAAATTGCACAGCCTGGCATTCCCTTTGCCAAGATAAAGAAGGTGGACTCTTTGGCTACGAAGCAGGAGATGAACAAGAACACTACCTCCTTCCTGCCAAGGTCAGCCAGCTCCTACTCCAAGCCCATGTGGAATTCACGAGTTCCAAAAATATTTTTAGTGCCACCTGCTCCAGTTCTGTGTTGTGCCAAAGGCTCCATGATGACCCCACAGGCATGTGGTTGGTTGGTGGCTCATTCCTAGGTAGCCATTGCTGCACCACATCAACACCTACTTCTTGATAATGAGGGAATTTGTGTCATTGACCACCATGGGGAAGATGTGGGCCTTACAGATCACTGTCTGGAACACTCAAGATGGGTGGTCATTTTTCTCTCATTGATTTTTGTCTCAAAGAACCAGTCATACAGGAAAAGTAGACACAGATTCTGGCAAATGATCTTGGAGAAGGCATAACACTCTTACTTGTCTCGCTTTCTCAAAATATCTGGGAACTTCTGCAATCCATGTGGCTCCTCACCAGATTTGGTCTCACAAAGCTTCCAGGTGATTCTCTTACACTCTATATGTTGTGGAGCCAACCCTAACTGCAGGAACGCTAGTGGTGCTGTGCTGCAAGCACTGTTCTACTGTGTTAGTGAGGTCTAGTGTGTCTACTAAGTTTCCATTGGAACAGGAAGGCGGAGTTTCATTGCTTTCCAGCTTGTTTGAAGGGTGGTGAGATAATGACTTTCTAAGACCAGCCCCCTTCTCTCTTTCTCTCTTTTCCGTAACCGTGTGCTGCACTACCTGTGGGCCAAGCCAACCCATGGCTGTGTCTCTCCTTCAAGGCCTGCTTCAACCTGCTGCTGGTGGATAGTGTTGGTACATCACTGGAGATCCAGACCCCATGGGGCCTGCTTCACTTCATCCATAGCTGTTGACTGTCACTGCCTAACTGTTGCTGTCCCACCTTGCTGTCTTCTGCCTGTAGACCAACTTTACTTGTGTTTTACTTGAGAGAAGACTCCACTGTCTGCTTCCTTGACCTTGAACCAGGAACCCATGTGAGTTGAAGGACCTTTGGTATATTAACTCTTCCATGAAAGTGAGTTGAACTAAGTCCTCTGTACTGGTCTGTGGACTATTAGCCATTATACTCCTGCTCGCTGAATAAACTTATCCTTTTACATATGTGTGTGTCTTGATTCTGTTTCTCTAGATAACCCTGCCTAACACATCTGCTAACTATATAGTCAGTGGTTCAAAGCTCCCAGCTGCTCCTTGGGAGTAAGGACAGTGAGGCTCTCTGCGCTCATAAAGATTTCTAGCCTTGGAAACCCTGCAGGGTTGCTATGAGTGAGAATCTACTTGATGGTGGTGGGTTGGGACTCTCACTGAGGTGATCCTTGCGACCCAAGGCCAGACACTCTATGTTCACAGATAGCAGTTCATCCTAAATGCTAAGCAAAGGACCTCACTGGCGCATCTGCCCATCCAATCCTATGTAGCTGACAGTGCAGAGGAATCAGAGTAAAAGTCAAAGTTGCCATCTGACTGACTATGAAAGCATAAAAAGGAAGAAAGCCTGTGTAGGCATGGACAGCTTCTGTCACTCACAAATTCTCACCTCACTGATTTCTTTGATTCCAACGATGTAGCTCACTGTGCTATTTCAAAATTACCTGCAGTGACAAATAGTCATAGAGTATTGGATACAAAGGTATCTTGGGGGAACAGCAACTCTACCCACCCATTTTAGAAACTGAAAAACTGAACAGGTCCAGGAGTATCAAAGCCCCACCTCTGGTTGTAAGGAGAGCCTGAACTAGAACTCATGACTTCCAATGCCTGACCATGCGCTCTCTCAGTGAACATTGCCTCCTGCCCTCCTGTTCATCATTCCTCTGCAACACCCAAAGTGCAGAGTGGTTGCGTTATATTAATATTGCATTGGGTTCAGATCATTTAAATTCCAAATTTGAATTCCAAAAGCCCAAGTTAAACGGGTGTGCAAATTTGTTCTCTAAGCCCTGTCCAAATGCAAATTAAAAAATGAATGAACACTTTTGCCTTAGAATTAGAGAACACTTTGGAACACTGATGTTGCTGTTAAGAAATTTAATGAGCAGCACCAGGCAGCAGCCTCTGATATCTCCTCTGCACATTTTCATCTAAAATGCTTGTGGGGTCATAGGAATCTGAGAGGAATTTCTAGTAACTGCAAGGCCCATGAACTTGAATTGCTGTTGCTGGATGCAACTGAGTCAGCCCCCGCTCTTGGCAAGCGACCCCAGGTACAACCAACATTGTCAGGTCCCACGTCATCATTGTGGGAGTTACATAATCTGGTGTCAACTTAGGACTATTAAGACAGAAGGGATGGAGTCTAGCCTGTCAATCAGGTCACAGCTTGATGACCTCATTTGAAAGTGCAGCCAAGATAAATAACTCACTGGAGGCCAGACACACACTCACCCCAGTGAGATATTCCAGTTAATGAGCCACAAGGACCTACACTGATGGAGGCAGAACCCTGAAACTGGAGGAGGAAATGGGCAGGCCCACACCAGTGCTGAGATGTTTTCACCACCATTGGATCCATAAGACTTTCCACCCACTGGCCTATGATCTTCCTGCATTCTGCATCATTATAGGTCCTGCATCAATCTGAAGAGGAACTTATAGACTGGTATTGGACATATAGGCTAATATCAGACTTATGGACTTCATCTGGACTGGGCTGGAGTAATTTCTTAATATACAATACTTTGATATAAAGTTCTATATTACGCGCATATAAGTGTCTCTGGATTTGTTTCTCTAGTTAACCCAGACTAACACAATCAGCACGATCAGCTGTAAATCGAACTATTATGATCCATGGGGCTTTAATTGGCTAATTATTGGAAACAAGAAAGACTGATCAATGCATTTGAATTATGGTGCTGGTGAAGAATATTAAAAGTATCAAAGACTGACAAAAGAACAAACTAATCTGTCTCAGAAATATAACCAGTGTACTCCTCAGAGGCCAGGATTAAGAAACTTCATCTCACATACTTTGGACATGTTGTCCAGAGAGACCAGTCCCTAGAAAAGGACATCAGGTTTGGTAAAGTCAAGGAGCAGCATAACAGAGTGAAATCACTTGATGAGATGGATGGACAGGGTGACTGCAACAATGGGCTCAAATACAAAAACAATTGTGAGTATTGCCCAGCACCAGGCAATGTTTCCTTCTATTGTCTCCAAGGTCACTATGAGTCCAAACAGACTCAATGACACCTAAGAACAACAACAATTATTGGAAGTAGATCACCAGGCTTTTCTTCCTAAAGCATTTTCATCTGGAAGCTCCCCTGAAACCTTTTCCTATATCATAGCCACCTATAAGCCCCCAGTCACAGGTGAGTCATTGTATTGACTGAGACAGGAACCCAGGTCTCCCAAAGGGAAGGTGAGCATTCCATCACTGAGCCACCAATATAACCCACTGCTATTAAGTTGATTCTGACTCTGAGAAACATGTACGACAGAGCAGAAATGATTCTTGGCATTTCCGAGACTGTACATCTTTATGGATGAGAGGCTGGATGCTGCTGGATTTGAGCCACCAACCAATACAATTAGCAGCTCACTGCTTACCACTACCAGAGCACCCAAGAAAGGAGCATGCAGCTGAAAGTGGCAGAGGGTAGGAGAAATGGAGAGAAGTCAGAAAGGCGACAGGAAGCCAGATTGAGGGATGGGAGGCTTCAGAAGAGAATGCGGAGGAGATCAGATACTCGGTCTAGTCAGCCGGAGAGGCCACAGGGTGAATCCAAGAACCAGACTTGGTGGACAAGCGTCAGACAAGGACTAGCAGGGATTGACAGGAGAGCAAAGCAAGAAACCTCTGTGACAGCTGTATGAATGCATGGGACAGCCTTCTCTGTGGTCGGCTGGTGTGTGACTGACCAGATGGCTGACCTCCATGGATCCAAGTCCTCTGACCCAAGCAGCTGACAAACATAATCCAATTTGCTTCATTAATAGTCTGAAAGGTTCTTAACAAAACCCAAGAAGGGACTTGTGGCAATCATCAAGACTGCTTTTTGACACACTAGAAGAAAGAACCAACAAAATACTGGGAACAATCATGGCAGCAACAGAAAATGCACCACCTTGCTGGGCAAAGCCAAAAAGCAAAAAACAGCTCACTGACTCATAGTGACCCTATCATACAGAGTACCATCTCCCCGGTGAGTTTCGACGACTAGAACTCCGTGGTAGTAGAAAGCGTCATCTTTCTCCCCACAAAGAGTCTGGTGGTTTCCAACTGCTGACCTTGTGATTAGCAGCCCAATTCGTAACTCTCTAGGCAACTGGGCCTCCCGGACGTTGCTACCATGACACACACAAACCAGTGGTCATCAAACTATTCCAACTCAAGGGGACGCTGCGTTAAGAATTGATCTTGGCTCCATCGGGTTTTCTAGCAATGAGCTTTCAGAAATTGATCACCAGGCCTTTCTTCCAAGATGCCTCTGGGTAGGCTTGACCCTGCAACCATTCAGTTAGTAGCTGTGCACCACCCGGGACATCTGTGAAATACGCAGATCCTACCCACAGCATTGGAAATCAGCTACTCTACAGGAAGATGAAATGATTGGGAAAAGCACATTCTTGCATGACTCCACCTTTTCCAGAGAAAGTATTGCTGCAGGCATTATTAGGTGTCATAATCAGTCCCCACCCATAGCCACCCCGTGCAGAACAGAGCAAAAGTGCCCTGTGTGGTTCTATCCTCACAACTGTGCCTGTGCCACTGCTGCAGCCCCGGTGTCCATCCAGCTCTTCAAGGACCTTCTTATTTCACATTGCTCCTCTCCTTTGCCAAGCATGATGCGCTCCTCCAGAAACTGGTCTCTCTTGACAAAGTGCCCAAAGGACATGAGCCAAATGTCTCTGTCCTGGCCTCTAAGGATCACTCTGACCACACTTCTTCCAAGATGAATGTGTGTGTCCTTTTGTCACTCCTCGATGCTTTCAATTCTAATGCATCAGTTGTTCCTAGATCTTCCTTATTCAAGACGCAGCTCTCACGTGCATGGGAGGCAGCGGAAAATACCATGGCTTGAGTCAGGGGCCCCTTAGCCCTCGTGGAAACATCCTGCTTTCCGGTATTCTAAAGTGGACTTGTGCAGAAGATTTACCTAATGCAGTGTATCGTGTGATCTGCTGAGTGCGGTTTCCAGGAGCGTTGAGGGTGGTTCCAAGTGAGATTCATTTCTTGGCAAGTTCAATATTTTCTCCATCTATCATGCTGTTACCTATTGGTCCAGTTGTGAGGATTATGACCTTTTTTTTTTCTTTTGAAAATCATGGGCTCGTGCAACTCTTATCACAATCCATCCATCCATCCTTTGTGTCAAGTGCCTTTGTACATTTGTTGCCCTCATCATTATCAAAATATTTTCTACTTAAGTCCCTGGTATCAGTTCCTCATTTTTCTCCTTCCCCCGCTGACCCCCCTCTCTCATGAACTCTTGATTATTTATCAATTATTATTATTTTGTCATGGCTCACACTGCCTGACGTCTCCCTTCACCGACTTTCCTGTTGTCTGTATCCTAGGGAGGGGTAATTTGTAAATCCCTTTTTACCCACCTTCCTCTTTCCTTGTTGGTATCACTACTCTCATGATTGGTCCTGACGGGTTTATCTGTCCTGGAATCCCTGTGTTTCCAGCTCTTCTCTGTACCAGCGTACAACATTGAGTTGTTACCCATATTGAAGGTCTTCCATCAGAAGAAGCCAGCTTCCGATACATACATCACAGGCTCAATAGGCGCAGTTGTACAGTGATAATTCTTATTCATTATAATAAGGATATATAGACCATGAGAGAGGGAGAAACAATAAGAGTTTTACATCAGGGTAGCATGCTCACCTCCGCCCCGCTTGGTGGTCCATGTGGAGAGAGAGGCAGGAGAGAGGATTATATGATGAGGGAGAGGAGCCCAGAGTGTCCAGCGCTCAGGGACAGGAGAGAGAGAGAGAGAGCAAACATTAAATTTCCCCATTTAAATAACCTTATGGGGACACATGAGCTCTGTTGTCACTGGTCAGGGACACGTCAGAAGAGAGGGCGGTCTTAAGGGCTATATGGTGACCAGGGGAGTCCTCTTAGGGATGCCTACGTGACTGAGGGGAGAAGGATGTGATCAGGAAAGACCTCAGACTCCTGGGGGGGGGGGGGTTTTGCGTAAATAAACAGGTCTGTCTTGTTAGGAGTTATTGACAATGACTCTTGAATTCCACCCACCTCAAGGGAAAGGAACCATCATCCGAACAGCAGGGAAGGATGTTTTACTGTGAGTCTCGAAAAGGCCTCAGACAGCTGAGCGCTTCAGGGAGAATAGCTGGCTTAGCTTGCACACTAAATGCTGGTAAATAGTTTGCTTAATATTTTGCAGTATTTAATTGTGGAAAAGTCCTGTCTTCATCCCACAGTCTTCTTCCGGTTTTACAGAAGAGGAAGCCAGGAGTGATGAAAGACCTGAACGACCTTGGTCATCGTCGTGTGCCTAGTCAGTGGAGGTGGCGGAGGAGCTTTAACTGCTGTTGGCCTCTGGATCTAAGACCAAAATCACCTTGCTTCCATCCAAGGACAAGCTCCAGCATGAGACTTCCTCTGCCTAGAAAAACAGGTCTCAAAAGATGGCCTGTGATACGCTTCTCCCTCAGACTGAACCCACCTTTCTGTCTTTGGGTACATGCTGCCCTGTTGATCTGCATCAAATGGATGATTATTCTAACACTCAGGAGGACTTTGTCCTGCTGGCAAAGCGGTTACATGTTGGACTGTGATCCACAAGTTCAGAAGTTTAAAACCGCCAGCCACTCTAAGGGAGAAAGATGAGGATATCTGCTCTTATAGTGAATTTCGTCTCAGAAACTCACAGGAGAAGTTCTACTCTGTTCTTTTGGGTCACTGGGTGGGTTCTGGTTCAGAGCTCAAAGGTGACTAAGGGTCACAGCATGTGGTGTGTGTATACATAATTTTATTGAGAGCTGTTACAGCTCTTAGCACAATCCATATATCCATGTATCATTTGTACACATGCTTCCATCATCACTTTGAAAACATTTTCCATCTCTCTGAGTGGTTTTTTGACTTGCTTCATGAGCATTGGTGATGGAACTAACTACAATGAAATCCATGACAACTTCAGTGTGCTGTCCCTGTTGTTGCTCAGTGGTCCAGGGATGAAGATTTTTGTTTTCTTTGTGTTCAGGTATAATCCATTCTTTAGGCAGCCTGTGAAGTGTCCCATGTTTATCACTATGTACTTGACATTCTCTGTGCTTTCCGCAAGCAAGACTGTGTTATCTGCATATCATAGGCTGTCAATGAGCTTTCCTTCGATCCTGGTGTCTTGCTTGTCTCCCCCATCTGAAATTATTTGCTTAGAAAGGCGATTGGAGAAGTCTGGTCAAAGGATCCCATCCTGGCACACAAGTTTCTTAATTTCAAACTCTGCAGTAAGCCCTCGTTCAGTTCAAATGGCCCTCTCTTGGTCTATGTACTGGTCCTGCATGGGCATAAATAAGTGTTCTGGAATTCTTATTCTTGGCAATGCTAGCCATGTTTTGACTTTGTTGATGTTTACAGCTCACACAGAATTCCTTTGTGTTGTCAATAAAACACAGGTAACATATTCCTGGTAGAATTTTGAAATATCCATTGAAGGTTAGGGCAGTTTTATTTGTTTGGTTTTTTGAGGTAGTTTTAAGACAAAGAAAATGAAGCCTTATTTTCCACCCGCTCTCCAATCTTGTTTTGCTCCACTTTAGAGAGGACCATGAGTGCATCAGAATTGACTCAAAGGCACCTAGCAGCAGCCTCAGTGGTTCTGTCTCATCTCTATCTCTGCACGCGCAGCACCAGCTGTCTGCACCTGGACCTCTCAGAGAAGGGCGGAGTGACTGAGCCAGCTGAGTCTACTGTGTGATTGTGGCTTCAGCTGCTTCATCTCCTTCAACCCTTCATGCTCACTGTCCAGGAATAAGAACAGGGGTCTTCCAAGGCTCTAATTTTTCAGGGGCCCCCTGAGGGCCTCTCCATGCTGCATGGAGGAGTGAGCAGCAGGTTTTAGACAGGACAGAAGTGCCAGTTTCCACTACAGCAAAGAATCGCTTCAAATGTCATAGAAACCGGGAACTGAAAGACACAGAGAGCCCTGTCTTGCTCCTTCCTACTGTGTGTGTGTGTGTGTGTGTGTGCAAGGGAGGACAGGGGCTGGGTGGGATGGGCAGGGGAATCAGGAGACTGGGCCTGTAGAGACACAGAGCATGACTGTCCTCCCAAGGAGTGCTGACTCTCCCTTGTCCCTGTGGTGAAGACAGGTCCTCCCCACCTCTGAGACGCCATGCTGCTCTCCTTGTGGCAGTTGCCTTCCCACTGGTTCGGACTCACACCGGCCTTGTGTACAACAAAACAAAGTGCTGCCTGCTCCTGCACCAGCCACTCCCTCACCAACAAGCCCAAGTCTATTGTAGCAGCTGCTGTGCCGTGGACCATGTCACCACCATCTCCCTGTCACTTGCTGGTCCCCCACACTTTACCACGTGTCACGCCCACCACCTGCAATAGAGCCCTTCTGATGAAAAACCCCAAACAAGGGAGTCACACCATGCCCCAATGTGGTCCCTAAGGATTCCATAGGTCCGTTTTCAGAAGCAGAGTGTCCAGCCTCGTCCGTCTCAATCTGGAAGCTCCATTGACATTTCTCCACCATGGGTGACCCCATCGCACCCCAACACAAGTGACAGACAGACAAAAATTGTGGTGAGATGCCATAGAACTTGGACCCTATAGGACATGGTGACCCTATAGGATACCACTATAGGGGCAGATCTGCCCCTGTGTGTTTCTGAGGCTGTGACCCTTTACAGGAGTAGAATGCCCCATCTTCCTCCCGAAGAGAAGCTGATGGTTTTGAACAACAGGCCTTATGGTTCTCCAGCTGTAAATCCTTATGAGAGCAGCTAGCCTCAAATTTTCTCCAAGGAGCATCTGGTGGTTTTGAACCAGGAGCCTTGTAGTCCTCTGCCTGGTGCTTACTAGATAGCAGCTGCCAGGGCTACTAGCATTTCAGTCCTGTCATCTAAAATGTCCCAAAGGGGGAAAACTTCCCAAAGAGTCTTATGTCCCACAGTATTGATGCTGCCATGGACACAAGACCCAAACTATCTTTAAATAACAATTAACCCTCAAGACCAGCTTCCATCTTGACCCTAGGATTTCTGTTTCAGAAAACTGACCAACCTTCCCCCACCCAGCCCACCCCTCAAAAAAAAAACAAAACCCTCACTGCTCTCGAGTCAATGCCAATTCCTGGTTGACAGAATGGGACAGGACAGAACTGCTCCTGATGGTTTCAGAGATGATGATTCTTTTTTTTTCTTTTTTAATCATTTTATTGGGGGCTCATACATCGTTTTTCACAATGCACAAATACATATATGGTGCCACGCTTCTTCGCATGCCTGCTGCTGTCATCATTCTCCAAACCTCCACTTTTCCACCCCAGCCCTTGACATCAGCTTCTCATCTTTCCCCTCCATCCTTGCTCCCTACTCCCCCACCAACCCTCACTACTTTATAAATTATTATTGTTTTGTCATAACTTACACAGCCCGACATCTCCCGTCACTCTCTCCACCAATATCTGTCCTCCCGGTAGGAGGTTATGTGTAGATCCCCATAGTTGGCTCCCCCTCTCCACCCCACCTTTCCTTTACCCATCCAGTAATTCCACTCTTACTACTGGTCCCAAGGGGTTCATCTGTCCGGGAAGGAGACAGACCAGTAAGGTGCAGTGAAGCGGTGATGAAGCATACAACTTTCCTCTAGTTCCTGAAGGTTTCCTCACCCCCCTGCCATGGTCCCAATTCTACCTTAACAAATCCAGCTGGACTGGAGGAGGTACACTGGTAGAGATGAGACTATGATTCTTTAAGGGTCTAGAAAACCTTTTATTTCTCCCAAAGAGCAGCTGGTAGCTTTGAAATTCTGACCTTTGGATAGAAGTCCAACACACAAACTCCCCCCACACACACCAGGGCCCCTTAGAGACTGACCATCAAACCAAAATTTTAGAAACCACCCACTGCTATCGAGTCCATTCTGACTCCAGGTGACCCCCTAGCACAGGATAGAGCTGCCTCTGTGGGTTTCTAAGACGGGGTCTCTTTGAAGGGGTAGCAAAGCTCATCTGATCACACACAGATACTTTGCTTCAAAAGAATCTGATGCCTGAGGTGAACTGGTCTTTCCTGAGCCATTGTGTGACTCAAAAGGGACATTGGGAAGTGAGTTTTTCTCAAGAAGCAGGCTAGTTCCTAAGAGAGCACCTCAGTGAAAGGAGCTGGGGGTGGGGGGATGCCCCAAGTCCATGGACCCCAGAACTCCAGAGGAAGAAAACTTTTTCTCCGGGTCAAGAGCACAAGAAGCATCTGCAACCAGGGCACACAGCAGATCCGCTCTGGATCATAGCCTAAAACCACCACAAAAGCAATCTCTGAGAAAAGAAAAAAACTAAACATATTAGCGTGAAGAGTTCAGAACCACCTCTAAGACTGGGAAATCGGGAACAATCTAAATATCTAGGAATACGGGGAAAAGCTATGGGAGTGTTGAGAAATCAACCTGATGGAATATTACACGGCCACTAAGAAGACCATCCTGCCTTTGGAAAGTCCCATGATGAAGCACACATGAAGAAAGGCAGACTCTGTGTGTGTGTGTTTGTGTGTATGAATGCATGTGCATCCACTCTGATTCTACATGTGTGAAATTATATGTGTGAAGTCCAACTGGAATGGAATTTTAAACTAGAAAGTGTTGTCATTGCCCAGCTCCCAGTGAGTTTTGCTTTTCCTTTTTCATAGATGTGGTACAAATGTTTCATTAAGCTTCACTCTCAGGATGGCTTCAGGGCCAGAACGCGCCATCACAATGCAGCCTCGTCTGCTATCCTAAACCACAAGTTTCAGAAGTTTATAACTATTCAATGTGCACTGGGGGTGGGTGGGGGTGTGCACTGGGGGTGGGGGGAGAAGTCAAGCAAATGTGCACCTGGATCAATATTTCAGGTACCCTGTGTCCCAGAATGAATCAGGCAAATGTTTCACACCAGGACCATGTCCCCCAGGAATGGAGAACCTCTCAGTGGGCATGGAGGGGTCTCTGTGAGTTGTTGTCAGGACATGCCAGCCAGGCCAGAGCAGGACCACACTGCCTGTATGGGTTTCTGAGGCTGTCACTCTTTACAAGAGTAGATAACCTCCTCTCTCTCTCTCCCTTGAAGTGGCTGGTGGTTTCAAACTGTTAACCTTATGGTTAGCAACACAACACATGGGCCAGGATAGGAATTCTGTTAGGTCACAGAACAAGACCCAGGACTTGTTCCTTTACATGCCAAGGTTTACCCCCTACAGGAAGTTGAAAGCCAATAAAGGCTAAAGGGCATGCACCAATTCAGACCCAAAGCCAGGTGGGGGCAGTACACCATTGAGGTGGGCCAATCTAGGCCAGGTGAGCTTAATTCAGCTAACAGGGACAACCAGAACTGTTAACCATGCCTCCAAGCAGAAGGTCCTGAACCTGAGTACCTGGGTTCTCTTTCCCACAGCTCCTCTGTCTTCCACTCAGCCATACCACAATCTGTCTGTCTTTCTGTCTCTGTCTCTCTGTCTCTGCCTCTGTCTCTCTCTCCTCCCCTCCCCTTAGGTCGCCACATGTGGGATGTAGTCCTGTGCTCAATTATTATGAAGCCAGAAACTTCTCTCCTTTATAAAAACCCTCTTGGATCACAAACCAGGCTTTGGCCCGAATTCTTTCTTGGGCAGTGCCAAAAACCAAAGTATTTCCTATCAGATAAACTTAATAATTTGGAAGGAAGGAAGGAAGAGAAGAATGATAGAAAGGGAAATGGGGAATAAAAGAGGAGGAGAAGGGGGAGAGAATGGAGAGGCTGGTGCCTGTGTTGACACTCCTGTTTGGGTCCCATCCCCAGCTTAACACGCAGCCCCATAGACAGCACAGTCACCTCCGTCCTCCAGAGCAGCTAGCCACAGGACTTGAATGGGCAAAGTCGCTTTGCTGAGAGATCCGGTAGGATAATGTACAAAACTGAGCCACTAGCCACATGAGCTGCAGTTCACATTCGCCAGCTGCTCCAAGGAAGAAGGGTGAGGCTTTCAAATCGCAGCAAGATTTTAAAATCTCAGAAACTCAAAGGGTCAGTAATACCCTGTCTTACAGGGTCGCTGAAAGTGAAAATCCACTGAAAGCAGTGAGGGTTGGTTGGTTTTTTTGTTTTGTTTGGGGTTCTTTTTTGGGGGGGCGGGATTCTGCAGATAGTGGCAGGCACACATCCTGCTGTGGTCTATAATCATCTATATGGACATAGAAAGAGCACAGGATCTGATGGACTGGTTTAAGGACCTATCAAATCCTCACTAGGAGAACCAGGAAAGCCAGCTCTGCTTCCAGCACAGCTGAGTCCAGCACCTTAATAAACCCTCGCTGAGGCCACTCTGCCTCAGTGATGCCCATCCTGAGAGACAGGTATGCTTGAGGTGACCACCAGCACCCCTTCTGACTGAGAGATTGTGTCAGTCCAGGTAGACTAGAGAAACAAAACCATAGACACTCATGTGTATCAGAAAGAGGTCTATATACAAGTGCGATTGGACATTGAGAAAACATCCCATCCCAGTCCAGTCCAATGTCATAAGCCTGATATTAGCCTACATGTCCAATACCAATCTATATTTAGTCCTCGGCAGACTCACGGAGCACATGCAATGACACCAGGAAAATCACAGACAGTGGGTGCAGTCTCTTGTTTCCAGTGGCAGTAGAAGCATCTCAGCACTGGCAGGGGTCTCCCCGTGGCTCCTCTGGCTTCAGAGATGTTCTCTACAAAGCTCTCTGGAATCAGCCTGGAGCCCTGGCTCGGTCCAGAAACTCCCGATCTGTCCTTGGGGGTCAAGCAGATGCCTCAGAATGAACTTGTTCGCAATCCCCTTCACCTCTTCCTCTCCCCATTACCAGTTTTACAGCCCACCCCCATCCCACCCCACCCTGTCCTGCTTCTCCTACCACCACCTGCTCCTCCCAGCTCCATCCTGAAGCTCCCACCATGAACCTCTTCCCTTTTTGCCCCACCCCCTCAGGAAAGGGCACCAGCAGCCTCCCACCTGTTGCTTAGATCTGAAAGGTAATATTGCTCTGAGCCCCCAGTGGCTCCACACCCTCCTTGCCCATCAGCATTACATCCTCGACAACTTGCCTCCTTGCAGGGCATCCTCCACGCTGAAGACAGAGCACCCTGTTAAAATTTTAATCCGAGCACATCTCTCGCCTACTTAGTAGGCTTTCCCTCATGCTTGCAGTAACACCCAAAGTCTGGCAATGCTCCAGGCCCCACAGGACCCTGCCTCCGCCTCCTCCCAGACCTCAGTCCCCTGTGGCTCCCCTCCTCAGGCTGGGCCTTCCCTCCTCCTCCTGCAGAGAGGACATCTTCTCCTCCCAAATAACCTTACTTTCTGGGTTAGTCCATGCTGACTGAGAGACAAATTCAGAGACACTCATATGCGTCTGAGGTAGAACTCTTTAACAGAGTCATTGTAATTAAGTAAAGCAGCTAAAAAAAGATCCCAGCCCCATTCAGATCAAGTCCATAAGCCTGATATTAGCCCATATGTCTGATTCCAGGCCATAAATTCCTCTTCACGCTCACACAGCACATGCAATGATGCCAACGCATGCAGGAAGATCACAGGCCAGTGGATGGGAAATCTTGTGGATCCAGTGGCACTGAAACATCTCAATGCTGATGTGGGTTCTCAGGTGACTTCTCCAGTTGCAGGGCTCTGGTTCCATCAGGGGTCTCCCCTGTGACTTGCCAGCAAGAAGAGAAACCAAGTCTGTATCCGGCCTCCAGCAAGCTATGTATCTCTGTTGCTCCTCCAAACGAGGTCATCACTCTGAGACCTGATTGACAGGCTAGACTCCACCCCTTCGAAAGTTGACATGAGATTATTAAATTGCCATACTTCCCAACCTGAAAAGTACCACTTCAGTGAGTCCTTCACCACCTGCTGCTGTCGGTGGTCATCAAGTGACCTGTGACTCACGGAGACCTTCTGGGGAAAAGAACAAGCTGTCATAGCCCAGTCAGGTGTCCTCTTCAAAATCATTGACAAGTATGGCTGTGTGACTGGCAGCGTTGGTTGTTGCCCATCTCTCATGGGGAATGCCCACCTTCTCCCTGACCCTCTGCCTTAGCAAACATGAACCATTTTGGTAGGTCGTGGTCCCTTCTGGAAGTGTATCCAGGATCCCTTGTGACAGAATGGCTACACATTGGGCTACTAACTGCAAGATCAGTAGTTCGAAATCACAAGCTGCTCTATGGGAGAAAGGCAGGATCTCTACTCCTATAAAGTTAGAGTCTCCAAAGCCCAAAGGGATAGTTGTGTCTTGCCCTGTAGAGCCGCCATGAGTCAAAATCAACTCGATGGCAGTGAGTTTTGTTTTGGGTTTGGTGACATATCCAAAGTAAATTAGCCAAAGTCTCTCTGCCCTTGGCTTCTAGGAAACATTCTTCTATCTGTTTTTCTAAGATTGACTTGTTCATTCCTCTGGGCATCCGTGGTACTGTCAATAGTCTTCGCAAACGCCATGATTCAAATACATCAATGCTTCGTCCTTCTTCATTACACAGGCACACGGGCAACATAAAAGACTGTGGCTGAATGTCCTTTGATTCCTTGACTGCTACTTCCACCAATATTGATTGTGGGTCCAAATAAAATGAAAACTTCACCATTTCAATCTTTCACTGTTTATCATGTTGTTGCTTTTTGGTTCAGTTGTGAGAAGTCTTGCTTTCTTTTTGTTCCAGTATAATCCACACTGTAGGTTGCAACCCACACTTTGATCTTCATCAGCAAGTGCTTCAAGGCCTCTTCACTTTCATCAAGCAAGGTTGTGTCATCTGCATATTTCAGGTGGTTAATTAATCTTCCTCTAATTCTGATGCCGTTCTTCAGCATTAATCCAACTTCTGTGATAATTTGCTTAGCATACAGATTAAGTATCGTGAAAAGAATACGACACTGACACACTCCTTTCCTGATTTTAAAACTTGAAGTATCCCTTTTGTTCTGTTTGAATGACTGCCTCTTGTTGAAGGTAGTACAATTTGCATCAGTACAATTTAAGTGTTCTGTAATTTCCATTCTTTTCAGTGTTATCCATAATTGGCTATGATTCACAAAGTCAAATGTCTTTCCATAGTCAGTAAAGCACAGGTAAACATCTTTCTAGTATCCCGTGGTCAACCAAAATCCATTTGACATCAGCTACTCCTAGTTCTTTATCGTTTTCTGAATCTGACTTGAATTTCTGGAACTCTTCTGCCTATGTACTGCTGCTACTGTTTTTGATTTGTCTTCCACTTCATTGTGCTTGCGTGCAATACTAATGAGCTTGAGAATTTCTACGTTTCATTGAATCACTTTTATTGGCAATGGGCACAGATACGGATCTCTCCCAGTTGGTAGACCAGGTAGAACTGCCTTCCATTTGTCAAAGCAACTCAGTTGGCGTCGTGTCGACCTCTGGAACCTTACTGACCACAACCCAGATCACCCATGCTTGATAGGTTCAGACAGACATCCCAGACTTAAGACTGGGAAGGAGGACCCTACATCTCTAAAATCAAGCCAAATTCACTGCCATCGAGTCAGCGCTGACTCATGGTGACCCCCTGTGGGTTTACTGGCATAGAGAGCCCTGTCTTTCTTCTGAAGAGCTGCTGGTGCTTTCAAAGTCCCAACCATTTGGATCATTGCCCGGGGCACAACCACTATCCCACCAGAGCGCCTCCTTCTGAGAAACGAGAACCAGCGAAAACCCTGTGAGCAACAGTGGAGCATCATCTGATATGGCGTGGCAAGGCCCTTAGGTTAGAAGGCAATCAAATGTAACTGAGGAAGAGTGATTTCCTAGAGGTAGAGCAAACCTTATTGATGGAGATGGAGTAAATGCTTACAGTCCTTCCATTGATGAGGTGGCAGGACTGGCTCAAAATATCAAGAAACAGCTGCAAACATTCACTCATAGCCAGGATGTGGAATATGGGAAGTATGAGTCTAGGAAAATTGGGGGTCATTAAAAATGAAATGGAATACATAAAGAATGAGACTTTTAGTATGTGTGAGCCGAAAAGGAACTGGTATTGGGTGTCTTGGATCAGACAATCATTTGGCCCACTATGGCAAGAATGACAAATTGAAGAGGGACGACATCTCTTTCATCATCCCAAAGAATACTCTGAAACCCGTTGTGAAGTCCAACACTGCCCAAGTCAAACCAAGACATTGAGTTTGCTCCTGATCCATACTGACCTTCTTGGACAGGGCAGACTGCCCCTGAGTGTTTCTGAAACTAACTCTTGGCTGGAGCTGAAAGCCTCTTATTTCTCCTGCAGAGAGGCTGGTGGTTTTGTGTTACGTTCCTTTTGGTTAGCCGTCCAATACATAACCACTATGCCACCAGAGCTCCAGCATGGTGTCGGTGTTCAGAAAATACCCACATGCCTATAAAAATCACTTGATACTGCTGTATTCAAATGTAAGCACCAACCACCCATGCCAGAGATGAAGCAACGAAAGACTTTCACCAACTCCTGCAGTCGGAAATGGATTGGACATGCAGACAAGGCACACTGCTAAGTCCCAGTGATCGGAATGTGAAAATCAGAAACGAAGTGAGAGTGGCAGTCCTGAGGAAAGAGATAGGCATTATTAGCAGTATTATGTCGCCTCTCAAGACACACTGTTCTCTAGAGCAGGGAGTGTCTTTTCCTTTTAATTTTGATCAAGCTGTGAAATGAGGTTTGTGTGATGGAGGCTCTTGGGTGCCCTACCTTTGCTCAGAGTCTCTGTCCCCGGTGTGTCTCTGAGACTCACCCCTGCTGGGTCCCTATGGACAGGAGAACATACAGCTCTGGTGAGAAAACATTGTGAGACAACATTGTTTCCCTTAAGTCTTTCTGTTTTGTTTTGTTTTCCCTTGTCATTTTTTTTTCCATTTCATTCATCCTATTATCCCAGCAGTCAGGTACACTTAGTTCAGGTATCAGTCACTTATGAAGAGTCACATCTGAGCTAATGACAGCTGTTGGACAGTCAACTTGAGCCAACTGGGTCACTGGGGGCTGATGGAGTAATTGTGTGTGGGTGGGAGGAAATATGTGTATGATAGGGAGAGAGCAGTGGACTGGGCAGAGAGATGACAAAACGGAGATTCAGAGAGAAATCAAGAAAGGCACGATTTATAAAATTGCCTTTGCAGGATGCTGGGAAAGGCCAATTGGATGAGAGAGAGAGAGAGAGAGAGAGAGAGAGAGGCCTTACAAGTTTTCTTCAAAACAAGAAACTAATATGCACAAAAATAATACAATTCTATAAAAAGAATGAAAGCACCCCCTTGGATTTGAATCCTGCCCTATAGACATTTGCCTTCTTGGAAAGGAGGCTGGTAACAAACCCAGAAGCCTCCCCACCACAAAGCGCAAAACCAATGAAAAACCAGGAATGGGAGGACAGAGAAGGGTTGTATTGGGTCCACACACCCAACCCCTTGGTCAAAGGCGTAGACTCTAAGGTTGGCAAATTGAGATCCGAAGAAGTGCAATAATCTACCTGGATCATGAAGTTGCTAAGAGACTGAGCTAAAACTCAGTCCCAAACCTCCCACTTTGCCTAGTTGATACAGCAGCCACTGCCCCACACTGCCTGTCTATGCACATGGATATGCTGCTGCCTTAGGGACCTAGTGCTACTGTGACATTGTGGTGTTGATGAAGAATATTGAACGTTCCAGGGACTTCCAGAAGAACAAACCAATCTGCTCTGCTCTAAGAAGTAATCAGCATGCCCCATAGAACTGAAGGTGAAGAGACTTCATCTCCTACATTTTGGACACCATATCAGGAGAGACCAGACCCTGGAGAAAGGAGGAGGACATGATGCTTGGTAAAGTAGAGGACCCAAAGCAATGAGGAAGACCCTTGATGAGGTAGATGGTACAGCTGTGGGAACAACAGCTAAAGCGTAACAAAGACTATGAGGGTGGAATAGGACCAGTCAGTGTTCCTTCGCATTGTACACCGGGTTCCTATGCATTGGGGCCAACTCAACAGCCTGACAACAACACTACAATAGAAATACCATAAAGCCATGGTTGCATGAAACAAAAAGGCATTCCCTCACAGTCCAGGAGTCTAGATGTAGAATTCAGGGGGACAGGTTCAAGAGATGGTTTTCACTGCGTCGGCCTTGAGCAAGTCCCTATCATCAATCTTTCTTTGGATAGAGGAGTATTTCAGAGCAGGGACCTTGGATCCCAAAGATATGTTCCTTTCCTGACTCTGCATTTTTGGTAGTAGGACTGCTATCCTGCTCTCTCTCTCTCTCTCTCTCTCATATATATATATGTATATATATATATATATACATGTATATATAAATTTCTTCTATCTCCCATAAGATAAATAAAACCAGGCCACATCCCAGGGAAACACCCTTTATTTGGGATCAGGGTTGTGACCTTAATAAGGATGATGGAGCCCTGGTGACATTCAGCAGACAACCACAAGGTGAGCAGTTCAAAGCCAGCAACCACTCCTCAGGAAAAAGGGCAAGGCTTTCTACTCCTGTAAAGAATTACACTCTTGGAAACTCACAGGGATAGTTCTGCTCTGTCCAAAACCATCTGCCACGAATGGGTCCTGCTAAGTAGTTTTCTGAATTCCTTCTTGACGAGGGGTATGTAACATGGAGGGGGACCTGTGATGGAGGAGTCCTGCTTGGAAGACAGGCCAGAAATATAGGATTCTGACTGGGTGGGGCTATCATCTTGAAGCAAAAAATAAAAAGAGAGAGAGAGTGAGAAAACAGTAAACCCAGGTCTTGCTTGAGGAATGACAGACTAGCCAGGGGGCAGAACATAAAACACTAGTAATGTTTCAAAGATGAACTGCAGAAGAAACAAGTATCTAAAGAAATACTATAGATTGGACTGTATCCCTTCCAAGAAATATATCCTCCAGTTTTGATCCCTAAACCTGTAGCTGTAATCCTATTTAGGAACATCATTTTTCTTCGGGATATTTATGAAGCAAGATCACAGTAGGGTTCTAAATCTAAGTACTTGTTTTATTTGTGTTTCCTTAAACCATTTATTAACATATAACCCCCATACCATCCCAATCAACTGTTTCAATGTATTAAAAATAGTTGTGCAAGCATCACCATAATCCCTTTTAGAATATTTTCTTCATTCTTGTGCTCATCATTAGCTCCGTATCGTCCCCCAATCTCCCTTGCCATAACCTTAAGACCCTTTGAAACCAGTCACTGTCTCCATAGATTTATGTAGCCTAGATTTCATATAAAGAAAATCATGCACATAATAACACTCACACAACAGCAACAACCAAGAAACCATGACAACAGAACAAATCACAGAAAATCCCCCATCCAAGAGAAACCAGAATAAAAACTAGAACAACTTTTTAAAATGGGCCAAACGGGAAGAAAGATGCTTCTGTGTTCAATGTCCACCTAATTCTTTCTGCACTCTGTCTGCGGGCAAGATCTAGTCCCATCTCCAAGCCTCACCACTCGTAGGTTATAAGAGCAATAGAGACAGTGACAACCAAACACAAAGAATGGAAAACAGGCACCATGTGAAGATGATCAAGGAACCAGAAGCTGAAGCAGGACTCTTACCCCAGAGCCATCTACTAGAGCCAGTGCCCCAAATTTGGACTTCTAGCTTCCTTAAGAGGAAAAAAGTCAACATCTGTTTTCTGAAGCAACCCACTGGCAGTATTTCTGCTACAGCAGCAGCACTACACAATAGCTAGGTGAAATAAACCATTTCAAGGTGAGGACACTGTGGACTTTTCAGACATGTAAGCTCCCAAAGTCCGGTGACTAAACACAACTTCTCACTCATAAAAACTCAAACTCACTGTTGATGTCAACTCACACGGACCCTGTAAGACAGGGAAGAGCTGTCTTTGTGATTTCTGAGAGGAAAACTATTTACAAGAACAGAAAGCCCCATCTTTCTCCTTTGGAGTAAAGGATGGTTTCAAACTAATTGCAACCAGGGTAACCAGTACACTGCCACTAATGCTCCCTCTCACTCATGTACACTCCTGGTCTGTGGACAATTTGCCTCTGTGTTCAGAGATCCAGATTCCTTTGGTTTGTGCCCCCCCACCCGCCCCACCGTGGGCCCTGGGGTTCTTTGTTTCTAAGTGTCGAAGGGGAACAAAGCATTGGAGAAGGCACCCGCAGTTCTTAAACTCCCTCACCCAGAAATTCTACCCAGGTTCGTCTCATCCTCTGTAGACAAAAGCAAGTCATGTGGGCTGCTCTGGCTGCAGGAGAGCATGTCCACGTTGAGGGGCAATGTGGCCATTTGCCTTCCAGCAACGGAGAGAGAGCCGACATTTGGGTGTATGACTAGCTATTCCTGTAGTATTTCCTGCCCTGTTTCCCCTACTTAATCACCATGAAAGCCTGTCGTGCTGATTAGTCGTGTTAGTGGTTGGAATTTTTTGTGGAAAACATAACGTTCTCTGGCTGGAAGTAGGGTGAGAAAATGAGTCTGTTCCCAGGGGTGTTGGGGCGCCAAGAGGCCGGGCAATGACTGACATGTGGTTTACACCTGTGTGCACTCAGGCAGATTTGAGCATAGGTGTTTCTGGCAGCTCTTCCACTGGACCCCCAAAGAGACTCCAACATCTGGCAACCTCTGGAAGGGATGCCATGCCCACTTGGCCAGTCTTCCCAAGAGAGGAGTCACCACATGGTGATGGAGGGCATTCAGATGGTAATATTGATAGACGGAAGGGAGAAACTTTGTTCAGCTGCACAATTCCCCTCAATTTTTTTTTGCAAGCACTCAGCCCTCAATTGTTTTTTGCAAGCACACAGGATGGAAACCAACATAGAAACAAAGACCACTGAGCTGCTTTGGGTAGAATGAGGGAGCATGGAACTTTGGTGCCTCAAATGACACTCCAACCGCCGTCACATCCAATTCTCCTTCCTGCCTTCACAGAATAGCCCCAAGCCCCCTTGCACAAAGGCAGGGACCTTGAAAGGCACATGGAAACCAGCACCTTCTCCAAGCAGGCACTTGGTGTACAAATGAAGGCTGGAGAGAAGCCATTTGCCCAAAGACGCCCCAGGAGGGTTTCCCATCGCCAACATCTAATAAGAAGTCAGTGACTCCTAATTCTTAAAATCATCTAGAGGAGGTACAGATACGCAAGAAATCAAGTAGGGATCACTAGAGAAAGACAGGCACTATGGAATGATCAGCCACCTTAAGTACAGCATGTGGGTGCCTGTTCTACTGGAAATATTGCCCTGTCCGCATGAAGACTGTTGTGCCAATCCATTAGACCACGGGGCCTCTTTGCCCTTACTTCACCACATACAATGTCCGCTGGAGCCTGACCACCCAACCCCCACCCCCAACCAACCAAAAATATGTCCAAGTGGTTTTCAACTTGTGGGTCATGACTTCTTTGGGAGCCAAAGGACCCTTTCACAGGGGTCGCCCGATTCATAACAGTAGCAGAATGACAGTGATGAAGTAGCCACGAAAATAATTTTATGGTTGGAGGGGTCAGCACGACATGAGGAACAGTATGATAGGGTCGCGGCATGGGGAAGGTTGAGACCCACTGCCACAGAGGGTGTGTTGGACAAAATTCTGTTGTGATCCATAAGGCTTCCCATGGCTATTGTTCCAGGCCTTGCTTCCTAGTCCGTCTTCGTTTGGAAGTCCCACTGACCCAGAAGTTCATGGTGCTGGCACTGGCTTCCAACACCACCTTAACACGGAAGATGTTGCAACCAATGACATGCTTGTCCCTGCGCAGTGAGGAGCAGGCGCCATCCCCTGAGCACAGACGGCTCTCAGAGGCGGCCAGTTCCTTGTGTGGTGTCAAATCCTTACAACTCAGGAGGCACCTTTGAGCTTTACCATCATTGAATGTTCCCTTGGTGGGGGGTAGGGTGGGAGAAGTGGGACGCCATCTGGAGACGAAATCTGAAGCTTCACAGTCAGAGGCAATCCCGCCGTCTGAAAACTGAAACGATCGCATGAAACTGTTTAAGTACGTAGGTCCCCACACCGTGAGCTAGGGGTGGGCGACGGCCTAAGTGCTTTCCTTCCCAAGACGTCCAAGAACATAGAAGAGCCTTGTGCTTGGCTGCAAGCTTCTCTTGGAGACGAAAACAAAAGTTACCCCAAACAATGTGGAAACACTTTGACAAGAGCGAAGCCAAGGCAGAAATCACATTAGCAATTTAGAAAAGTTGCAGTTCCTGGCAAAAGAGTGGACTGAAAGAATGTGGAAGAGGGGAAAGGCGGGGAGGGGGGGGTCGGGGGAGACTAAGCCTCTTCTTTGAAGAAAAAGGGAAACGTCATCCCTTTCAATGAGTCAAAGACTCTATGCAAACACAAATGGGCATGCAGTGTACAGTCAGGGTTGTTTGGGAAAACTGAGGCAATACCAGGCAGGGATTGGGGTGGGGGAGGAAGAGGGTAAAGAATGGAGTGAAGAAGTACCAAAAAGTAGATGACACTTTCTATGTCTGACCATGTTTCCGCAGTCTGCTCTCTTTGATGATGTGTGTTTGCTTCTCTTTCTCTTTTTTCTTTGGGGGGGGGGGGCAGGGGTGGTAGAGGGAGGATTATGCAAATGTTGAGTAACAGGGGTCCCTTAAGGACCAAGAGAGGTAAGTAACCTGGAAATTATAATGAAGGGAATCATTGGGAAAATGTTTCCCAGACCTGTGGAGATGCCTGAGCCACAAAGGAAAAAACTCGTGAGGACTCCAGCTAGAACTCTCCCTAAAAGAAAAATTCCTAAGCCAACGGATCTGAAGATAGAAAGTGGAATGTCAGGAGTTAATTGATGTCTCAGGTGTCTCGGAAGTTGGGGTGGGACGACTGGCAAATTGGAGGTGCTGAGAAATGAACTGGAGTTGCTGGGGGGGGGGGGTTAGTGAGAAGAAGGGCAAAATCAAAAGTTCTGTTTTAATCTCTTTCACTGTGAGGTGCCAACCATGAAGCTGGAGATGCAAATGGGTCGCAGAAGATGCTGGTTTGGACCTCTACCTAGGGATTCACAGTGATGGACGTTACCTCTGCAGGGAGGCAGCAGGCATCTCTATACCAAGCCATGGCATTTTCAATCAAACTATACATGTGAAAGGTGGACATTGACAAACGAAGACCCAAAAAGAATTCATGTATTTGAATTGTGGTGCTGGAGAAGAATATTGAGGTACCATAGACTGCTAAAAGGCAATCCAATCTGTCTTGGAAGAAGTATGCCCAGAGGCTAGGGTGGCAAGACTTCACCTTACATATTTTGGACATGTGTTCAGGAGAGACCAGTCCCTGGAGGAGGGCATCTTGTTTGGTAGAGGGGCAGTGAAGAAGAGGAAGACCCTCAATGAGCTGGATTGAAACCATGCTGGCCTTTGAAACATGGGAATAGTTGTGAAGACGGTGCAGAATCAGGAAGTGTTTCCTTCTGCTGTGTATGCCTTAGTGGCTATGGGTCAGAGCCAATGTGATGTCAATTAGCAAGCATAGACATCTCTAGGACAAATGTAGGAGGGGCCCTTCGTCTAGGCCAGGGCTACTACGTGTTGAAGACCATCTTAACCTTTTGCAGCTGATCAACTATTAACAGGATGAAAGGCAGCCCAAAGAAGTCATTTAAATATTGTACTCTGTGTTTTTCCAGGAAAGCTGGAAAGAGCAAGGGTGGAGGAAGAAGAGAAACAAATTCATGTTTTCCAGACACAAAAAGAGAAGAAAGAAAGAAGGGAGAGTGGTTGAACCCAATGGCATATCTCCACTCGAACAAAAATCCCAGTGGATGACTGTTGAATGCTTTACAACACATGCTGACCATTCATCTCATGAGGCTCAACACAGATTTCAAGTTCAGACGTACCAAGAACATCCAAACCAAACCAACTCACTTATAGGGTCTAACTGCCCCCTGTGAATTTCCAAGACTGTCACTCTTTATGGGAGTAAAAAGCCTTGTCTCCTGGAGAGGAGAGTAATTTCAAACTGGTGACCCTGTGCCTAGCAGCCCAGCACATAACCCACTCTGCCCACCAGGGCCCCTGCACTTTGCTGCCCACCATACCAAGGAGAGGGGAGAGAAAGTCACACAATGCGGTTGAGTTAAGTAGGTTTAATGGAACGACAGTATTAGTTTAGTAGAAAGATTTTCCTTCTGATTGCTTTTAAATAGAAATAGAGAGCTCCAAGTATTTAACAGAAATAATATTTGTGATGGGAGGGTGGGAAAAGGGACTTCATTAATTAGAAGACAGGATGAGAAGAGAAAGGATAAATAGAACAATTATAACATTAAGCAGTAACAGGCTATATTCAGCTTCTGGTTTTAAATATCATCTACTTAGCAGCCTTGAAACAATCTTTCCCAACTTTTAATTAAAATGGCTTTGGGGAAAAAAAACAGAACAAATATTAAAATTCACAACTCTGCGGAAAACCAGGAACATCAGTTAACCTAATTCTCGAAGGAAGCTCTGATGTCAAAGGACCTGGATGTAACCATGCAAGTGACAGTTGAAGGCTGTGATTGTTAGTTGCCACTGTGACCCACAGTGACCTTATGTACAACCGAACGGAACCCTGTCAGGTCCTGAGCCGCCCTCATCTATGTTCTAATGTTTGAGACCATTGTTTCAACCACTGCATCAGTCTTCCTTGGCCAGGGTCTTCCTCATTCTTGCTGCACCTTGACTTTACTATAATATGATGTCCTTTTCCAGGAACCAGTCTCTTCAGACAATCTGCCCAAAGTACATGCTAATACATCTCGCCACGCTTTCTTCCAAGAAGCACACTGGTCAGACTTCTTCCGAAACAAATTCATTTGTTCTCCTGTAAGTCTATGCTACTTTCAGTATTTTTTTCAACAGTACCGTATTTCAAATGCCTGGATTTGCCCTCCCTGATTCCACGTAAGATTTTTTCACACACATTGGGATCGAGAACTCCATGGCTTGGGCCAGTCATGCCTGGGCGTGCAAACTAATGGCCTTGCATTCCAACACTTTGATGCGGCCTCCTGCACTCCTTCAAGACGTGGGGCACCAGAAGCCAGAGCAGTATCCCTTCTCCTGGAGGGCACTGACTTCTGAAGCTCTCAGAGTGCTGCGTCTCTTCCTCCAGCTCCACCTCTCCTGGCCCAAACCCGTGACTCTTAGCCAATATTCAGTTAGAAACTTCCATGTACCCTCCAAACCAAATTCACAGGCAACAAGTCTATTCTTCATAGGACATGGTAGAACTATCCTTAAGGATTTCTTGTGTCAGGCTGGGTTGACGAAAGAAACAAATCCATACATTCACATATGATTAAGAAAGAGGTTTCTAGCAAGAAGCAATTATATAGCAATGAAGCAGCTTAGTCGAACTCAAGTCTATAAGTCTGCTATTAGTCCATATGTCCCTCGTCAGACTCACACAACCACATGCAATGATGCAGAATGCAGGGAGATCACAGTCCAGTGGGTGGAGGCCTGTGGATCCAAGGAAACACGGCAGGGTTCCAACAGCTCTGAGGGTCAGTGGCAGGAAGACATGTGGCAGAGAGACATGTTCCCAGGGTCTTCCTTATGAGAAAGCCACAACCCCGTGGAGACATCATCGGACTACGGTCTGATTCACAGTTGGAGTCCATCTCTTCACTACTTTCAAGCATCTTCTGGTTGACATAAGATGATCTAACTACCACCGCTCCTGAGCCTGTAAATCTTTATGGGGCAGAGAGCGGCATGGTTGTCACAGGGAGGAGCTGGCGGTTGTGAACTGCTGAACTTGCGATGAGCAGTCAAATATGTATCTCACTATACCACCAGGGCTCCTGCCACTCCCCCCAAATAACTGACCCCAGTGGATGGGCTGGGCTGGTGGGAGCACAATGTGCCCTTTGAGACAGTGGTGGTAAGAAAACTGGGACAGGAGAGAGAGAGAGAGAGAGAGAGATCAAGTGCTCCTGAGGTGCTAGGGTGGCAGCATAAGGTGCGGGCGCCGGGGTGGCTCCTCCTCCACTTGTTGTAAAGCCGAGAAGTGGAAGACATAGACTCTGCTAGAACCTCCATGGAGTGGTTCCATCACACACCCAAGACTGGGCTTAAGAACATCATGCAAGCTCTGAGAGGGGTATCTGAACAGCAAAGCAATGCATGCGCCCAGCCCTTAGTAGGACTTTGCCACCACCACCCACTAATTAAATAATAATAAAAGGCTCAATGGAACAAAAGCAAAGGACAAGTGGGAAAGAATTTCACTTCCTAGACTACATGACACTGCACACCAGGGGTCCTCAAACTATGGCCTGCGGCCCACCCAGGACATTTATCTGGCCCATCAGGTGTTTTTGCCTCCACTGCTGTCCTGCTTAGCAGTCGACTCATCCTGGGCCCACAGTGAATTTGTTCACAGTTTTGTTGGGGTTTTTTTCCAACTAAAGTCTGGCCCTCCAATGGTCTGAAGGACAGTGAACTGGCTCCCTGTTAAAAAAAGTTTGAGGATCCCTGCGACACATTCTGGACTAGCTAGACCAAGGGTTCCCTTTGGGGATCCAACGACCCTTTAGACGGATTTCCTGATTCATAACAGTAGCAAAATTACAGTGACGAAGTAGTAATGGAAATCATTTTATGCTTGGGAGTGTCACCGCAACATGAGGAACTGTCCTAAAGGGTCGCAGCATTAGGAGAGCTACTGACCTAGATTAAACTGCCTTGACTACCCATTACCATGGACTCTATGCCAGCTCAATAGCAAGCAAGCTGAGGTAGGGAGAAGAAAAGCCTCTAGAGTCTCCTGGGCTGTGACCTTTACAGACACAGACTGTCTTGTCTTTCTCCTGTGGAGCGGTGCCATCCATTTGACTAGAGTGATCCTAGGGGACAGAGTAGAACTGCCAGATGAGTTTCTGAGGCTGCGAGAGAGCTTCATCTTTCTCCTGAGGAGTTTGAACAACTCAAGGCATAGTCCATTACCCCAAGCAGAGCACCTTACCTAGACTACAGGGACGAGAGACGCGCGGGAAATGCAGAAGACTTTTAGAAAGCCCTCACTTACATACGACCTCTGTGTGTCCCAGGAACACAAAGTTTTGTTAGAAGAGAGACAGCTGAGAGGACACAGCGGCCCCATGGGAAGGGAGCTGAGGGAGACAGGGGAACAAAAACATCCCGAGAAACTGGAAATGCAGGTGAGTCAGTAGGGAAGTTGTTCTGTTCACCATTATATGTCACCAAGGCCCTGTAGAGTATTCTTTCCTGGTTGCTATTAAGTGCCATCCAATGGACACTCACTCTTTGTGACCCCCATCTACGACTGAACAAAACCCTGCCCAGTCCTGCACCATCCTCACGACCATGGCCAGCTTTGCGTCCGTTCGTTGTTGCAGACATTGTGTCCATCACTGGGGGTCTTCTTCTGTTCTGCCGACCCTCTATCAAGCATGATGTGCTTTTCCAGGGGCTTGTCCTGGCACGTGATCTATTTTCGACCAAAGGATGTCCTCAAAGTCTCCCAGAGAGGTGGGTGTTGGGTCTTGTGACTGCCATCATTGGGAGCCCACAGCTGACATTTCTAAAAAGGTGGCTACAGTCAGGGAGACGGGCAGGTTGACCTAGCAGAGTGAAGTCCTTCTGATCCTATGGAGATTTTTCCTCAACTCTGGCCTTCATTAGAGTTCTATGCTAATGAGCAAGGCTAATGGCCCATCTCCAAATTCTGAGATGCCTTCAGGGCCATTGGAAACCATGCCAGTATGTTCTGCTTTGAGTTTGGTTGCGTGTGTATTTGTCATCCTCCCATCCTCAATAACACCCCATGCTATCAATGTCTCCCCATCACATCAGAGCAAAGGATGTAACAACTGTGGGAACTGTTCATCTATGCATTTTCTCCTGAGTTCCTTGTAGCCACCCAGAGAGGGTGTAGAACAATTGTCCGCCTGTGTCCATGCAGAAGAGCTGAGTAGTAAAGGAAGGAGAATACAGCGTTTCTCCAGAAGGGAAGGGTTATCCAACCCATCTGCCAGCTGAATCCATTGTGCTTGCAGCTCTCGTTTCTGCTTCCTCCCAGTCATTGTTTTTCTTTAGGATGGAGACCTTACATCGAGCTCCTGACATGTGGAAGCCCACCAAGGAAAGGGATTCTTCAAAAGGCACGGCTAAGAAATCACCGGAATAACCAGATCCTTAGTCAAATAGTCCAAAATGGAGAAGATAGTGGCTACTTGTGGAAGTTGGGTCATTTTAGGTCAACTAGACACTCATGGTTAGGAGTGAAGTCAAACCTGTCAATCAAGTGGTAGCTGATGACACCTCCTTGGCAGAGTGGCCTTTGGGATAAGTGTGAGGAATCTGGGAAACACTTTCTCTCTGCTCCTTTGCCTTCATGACTGCTGGAACTCTGCCTACCTTGGAAAGTGGCCCCGGGAGGGCCATCTGACCTGAGAGCTGCCAGTGCCTTGCCATGTTTCCAATGACTTGGGATCCACATGCCTGCAACCACCAGCCTGTGATCTCCCTGTTGCTGGCTCACCGTTTTGTGTCCCCAGCATGTGGCTAAGTAAGTCTGAAGAGAGACTTATGGGCTAGGGCCCCTGGTAGTGCAGTGGTAGTTCTGAACCAGCAGCTGCTCCATGGGAGAAAGACTGGGTTTTCTGCTGTTGTCAGCATTGACTGTCTTGGAAACCCACAAGTTGTCGCTGTGAGTCAGCTTTGACTCGAGGGGAGTGAGTGAATGGTGATCGGATGTATGGGACGAGTTGGACTGAGCTGAGATCCCTTCCTAATACATAATTGCTTCTTGATAGAAAGCTCTTTCTTGTACACAGATGAGTGTCACTTGATCTGTTTCTCTAGACAGTCTGCTCTAACACATTTCTTTAGGGAAAGGGTTGGGTATAAAGCGTTTGGCGGGTGTGAGAATGGCATGGCAGCGGCATCTGACCTCTGACTTCACAAGGGCAAATGAGAATCAAACTCAGCATTAGTCTAAGGCTCATTCCTCCAAGGTGAAAGTCAGACAGGTTTCTCTCCACTCGCTTTCCTCTTTTGCCAATTCTGTCACTGTCTGCCCTTCCAATGGCACTCTGCTTCTCTGCTGAGTTCTATAATCTGTTGCAACTCACAGGTGATGCTCGCCATGAAGGGACTTATTAGGGAAGTAATCAGGTTACAATTCAGGATCAGAAGTGCTCAGGATACAGTTCTTTGGTCAGAAGTATCCCATTACAGCTGCACCTGCAAACACACCTCTCTCGCTGGTCCTTAACTTGTCAGCCTTACGACCCCTTGGTGTGACCTCTGCCCTACTCAGCCAGTGTTGCAAAGCTTATTTGGCACTACCAGTAAATGACCAAAGGCCATACTACTCTGGCACATGCCTCAGCCCAAAGACGCTCAGTTTTAACTCTGTGGGTCAGCAAACCTAGCTCCCCTGATTAAGTGCCTGAAGGCAACCCACTCTGTAAGCAAGCCTCCTGTCCAAAGGCACTTAGCTTTCTCAATCTATGGACCAGGGAGCCCCACTGCTCTGTCTCCTGCTCTTGCTGCAGTTTCCTCTGCTGCTGCCACTTCTCCACCACTCTTTTAGGTTATACTTCTACATCTCTTGAATCAAGGAAGCTCAGTACACAGATATCTCAGGGTTCGAAGGATTCATTCCACTCCCAGCTGGCTCTTCTCTCTTTATGGAAGGGAGATCCCCCCATTCCATCTGAGATGACCCATTTTATACCCAGCAATATGGTAAACTTAACCAGTCCCCATGTTAAATCCCCAATCACCATGAACCCAGTTAACATTCACTCTGCTGAATCATGCAGTCCTACCAGTATCTCCTCCCACCTCCTCTTCCCCAGATCCATCTAGGAAAGAGGAAATAAATATGCCCAATCTGCATGGCCTTACCTTGTCTTCTGTTGAACATTTCAAAGATTGTGGCCTGAAGGGCCATATCAAGCAAAACATCATACCACAGAGCATCATGGTTCTGGGCTGCCGGTATGTTTCACTTTGAGACCTGAATCCTGGTATGTGGCAGTGCTCAAACTGTGATGATTCCTTGTGTCTCTTCCATAAGGACTTGTGTTCATTCCTTCATCAACGTTTACTTCAACAAAGGGCTAGGGAAGCCAAACCCATTGCCATCCCAGTCTGAGACTCAGTGGCCATGTGGGTTTCTGAGTAGGAGGGACTGTGGACCATAAGGCTTTGGTTGCCTGGGATCTTTCAGGCCTGTCTTCTAAGGGAGCTCCGGGTGGACTCAAACCTCCAACCCGGCACCACCCAGAGATGCCTGCACTGGCAGGCATAGATCTTTTCTTCTTTCTTTTCTCCCTGTGCCTCTTCGTTTCATGGGCCCCGTTAACTTTGCACTGCTGAGTTCTGCTCTCTCTGTGTTTCTCTGTCTCTGTCTCTCCTCATCCCTCTTCCTTTCTTTAGTCTAGCTCCCGTACTCTTCTTGTGCCCCCTCCCCTCCCCTGACAGCATGGATTGCCTTCCTTGTTAAAACTGTACCGTGGCAAACGTTCACAGGCGGAGTGCCTTGTGGTAGTGATTAAGTCAAATCAAACACATTTGTCACTGAAGAGATGGCCTCCAGCTGTTTATCTAGGAAATATAATTGAATACTAATGGGGTAAACACTCAACATTGCCAGTTTTATTTCCACTGAAGGTGTAGGCTAGGAGACAGAGGGTGGAATCCTTGACGGTTAAAATACATACGGATTTTTGGATTTTTTTTTAATGCAACATAATGGGGTGAGGAAGGGGGCACAGGACATCTCGTGACCATTTTGTCCCATATCGGCTCTAAAGAGGCTAGCCCCTATTTGCACGCTCCAATCTTATTGTAAGCTCAACTTGGAAACTCTCACTGTGGACACATGAATTTACTTCCCCTGGCAGCGTCCCCCCCTCTTCCCAGCCACACTGCACCATCCTCAATTTGTACCTCCCCAGAAATGTTGGTTAGACACATGTTCCTTGCCCTTGCGTCACAAAACTGAACTAAAATGATGGCCATGGAGTTCATTTTGACTCACAGCTACAGGACAGGATAGAACTGCCCCTGGGCGTTTCTGAGACTGTCACTCTCTATGGGAGAAGACGGCCTCCTCTTTCTCCCACAGAGCTGACTGGTCTGCTCGTGATTTCCTACGACTGACTTGGTGGTTAGCAGCCCAACGCATAATGCATAACCACTACACCACAGCGCCCCCCCCCCTTAAGTCTGGCTCACTGTAAAATAGCAGCTGCCGTGACCTGCACAGAGGTGGTTGTGGGTTCAGAAGACTTGTGCCCAATGCTAACATTTCCTGGTGCTGGGGCTTAGGGACAGGGCTGCTCACCCTGGTTGGAGAGTGTTTCAAATCTACCAGCCCTTTCGAGGGAAGAAGGTGAAGAAGCTGTCTGAGCTGTCTGCTCCCGCCCAGGCTGGTCATCTTGAAGATCCTACCATCTTGGAATTGCTCAATGGTAATGGATTTGACTTGTTGGGGTTCCAGCTTCCTGGGTCTTTATGCCTCTGAACACCTGGGTGGGTTCAAACCGCCAACCTGTCCGTCAACGATAGGCTGTTTAACGGTTTCCCCACCAGACCTCTTTATCCGAGGCCTAACAAGATGGCAGTGTACGTGGAAAGCAGCCCTGGTGGTTCAAAGCATTAGATACCAGTTGCTCACAACATGACAGGCGATTTGCCCTCACTGGGCAGCTCTTTGGAAGAAAGGCCTGGGCATGGGCTCCCGTTAAAATGAGAGCCGGAAAACCCCGTGGGATTAGGGTTCTGCTATACTCTGTCACGGTCGTGGGTCACTCTGAGTCACAATCAACTGGACCAAACCACAGCATAAAACCGAATTCACAGCCATCAAGTCAGGGCCGTCTCACAGCCACCCTACAGGACAGGGCGGAACTGCCCCTGTGGGTTTCTGAGACTGTCATCTTGATGGGAGTGGAAAACTTTGTCTTTCTCCAGCAGAGTGGCTGGTGGATGTGAACTGCTTACCTTGGGGCTAGCAGATCCGCCACGTAACCACTACACCCCAGGGATCCCTGCAATCAACTGGACAGCACCTAGTACCTCCATACCCAGTGACTGTGGAGTGCTTGAATAAAATTGTTTCACCACATGGAGAAGCAGGATGACATTCCAGAAGAGCTGTCAAATATCCAACCTCATCTCCAAATCCCCAGCTGCATCCCCACTCCAAGAGGGTGACAGTCCTCCCCTCAGGGCTGTTCTGAATACGCAGCAAAGATAGCCCCAAATCCAACTGCCCAAGACAAGACAGCAGTCTCTTTAAGGAAGCATGCTTCAACTGTTTGGACAGCCAGGTGACAATGGTATGCGCCCTCACTGGGTGGGGTCTTTTTTGATGAAGTCTTGGAGACAGAGAGTAGGTGAGTGATTGGCCCAGTGCTGCAAAGATCGGGTCCCTAGCCCTAGAACTATTTTGTGGCCACCCAATGAGGTCATCGGACACCACACAGATCAGGTGCTGATGCCGTGGGCAGTTCTTATTGTGATCCACTGCCTTCCCCCGTCAATGTCCACTCACAGTGGTTAATGCTAGGGGGCAGCAGGTGGGCTTGAACCCATAATAAAACTCAAGAGTCCAACACTCCATACAGCACAGAGACTACTTCCCAGTCCAGCGCTATCTTCATATTCGCTGCCCACTCACCTCTCCTGCTGCAGCCGCTGTGTGTTTTCAGCACTTCCTAAGTGTAAGACCACATGGTGACCTGTTGGTTTAAGGCCAAGGGGCTCCCCTCCCAGCACCTTGGTAGTCAGTCTTCTGTTGCCACCCATGGGGTTTTCACTGGCTTATTTTCAGAAGAGGATAACCAGGTCTCTCTTCCTACTCTGTCTGCATCTGCAAGCACTACTGAAATCTGCCACCCTTCAGGGATTTGAAGCGCCAGTGGCCTTACCTCCAACATCACAGGCACACACAAGTTACCTCAGTAGGACACACTGACAGAGCAGCAGGGGTGACAAAGTACCACTGTCTCGCTGATCCCTGACTCATGGTGGTCTTGGGAAAATGAGACTGAACTTTGGTGACTCACAGCATTTTCCTACACTGGCTTCTTTGTGGGTGTAGCTTGCCAGGCCTTTCTTCCTAGTTCCTCTGAGCCTGGTAGCCCTACTAAAACAGATCGGTATGGTAACAACACACACTCCCACAGTGACAGAGTGGGGGGACGGGAAGGTGGGGTGGGCTATGCAAGAGGTGAACCAGCGAGATCTCCCTTATGGAAGGTTCGTGCTCTGCCACGGAACCATCCGGTTAGTCATCATCCAGTCAATTCCGTGCTGTAGCAGGAAGCAAAACAAGCTGCACTCGGGGCGCTGTCACAGCCACGGGCCAGCTGTTGACACAAGGTCAGTACATGGTCAGTATTTTGAAACCACCAGCCCTGGTGGGATAGTGGTACGCATTGGGTTGTGATCGGCATGGTCGGCAGTTCAAAACCACCGTCAGCTCCTCAGGAGAAAGACTGGGCTTTCTCCTCCCATAAACAGCCACCATCTGAGAACCCAAAGGGGGATGGTTCTGAGTCAGCACTGACTCGACGCCAGTGAGAGCCAGTCTGCTGGCTAAAGATGAAACTTTCTACTCCTGTAAAGAACTAGAATCCTAGAAAAAGCACAGGGCCAGTTCTACCCTGCCCATCGGCTCACCATGAGCCAGAAAGGATTAGCTGGCCGTGAGTTTGGTTTCTTTGGGACTTTTTTGGTGTGGAGGTAGGGGAGGAGTCCAACCTGTCAATCAAATGGTTGCCTAGTGATGCCTCTAGCAATGTGGTCCTTTTATAAGACCCATATAGGCAATGCTCTCTATCCCTTCTCTTTGGCCTTTCTGTTTGCTTGGATTCCGTAGCTGCCTCCAGGAATGACCCCAGAGGGCAGACTGCCCTGGGAGTGATGCCTGGCCACATTCACACTGACCTTGGATCCTCTCGACTCTGCATTCCGTGTGGCCTGTGACCTCCCTGCTCTCCACATCACCTTTCTGCTGCATCGGCCTGCACCTACCTAAGTCTGAAGAGTCCTGGCTAGTGTCAGACCCGTGGACTTGAGTTGGACAGGGCTGGGCCACCCTCTCGGCATCAGATGACTTCTTGATCTCACGTTCCTTTCTGCCCGTCTGTGAGAATCACTGGCTTTGTAATCTCCAGACGATTGGTCTAACACACAGCCTTTTCTCTGTCTGATCAGTTTTACCCTTGGCCGTCACCCCTCTCCCCATTCACGGGTCTTTGAAAGCGCGCACAAAGGGAAGAAGCGGGGCTGCACGCATGCTAATTGCATTGTGCTTGCTCCCCTCCAGCGCCGCGTGCTAAGAGAATCCTGTTACCCATTTGTCTCACTCTCTGCCCTGTGCTGTACAAACACCGTGGCCCGGCGCTCTCTGCTCGGCAGCCACAGCAGAACCAAAGGGATTATACATTCCGCATCTGGAAACGGTCCATTCTCGTCACAGACCAGACTCAGAGTCCTGTTTCTCTGACAGGGTCGAAGCAGGAGAGGCAGAGACCAGGGTGTACGAGTTTACACACCCAGCATGGCCCCATCGGAGGCGATGGGACGCCGAAGTTCTGAGAGCAGATGCGGACCTCGCCTGGGGCAAGGAATCTAGGCGAGGCCTTGGAAAGACTTGGGGGAGAGAGTTTGAGCCCGGTCCCAGGAAACGCCCAGGTGCTCCAAGCCTTCATCACCTGACAGCTCATCATGTCTCCAGGGCACAGAACCTCAGTCCAGACCCTGAATAAAGCAGTGTCCATCAAAACCCAGCAGAGTGACCCTCAACTCCAAGCTGGAGTTAGACTCCATCACAGGACTAGGTCCCAGCTGTGGGTCTCCTCTGATTCCTGCCTCTGCCCACTGATGGGTTTCTGCAGCTGCAGAGTAGAGAGGATACTTGGGGATTGCCCGCCACGCCCCCCCCCCCAAATGGGAGGCTTCCGATGAGAAGGTCCATCTTCAATTTTGGATGTGCACCAAGAACCACCTCTAGATACCTGGCCCCACCCTGAAGTGCCCAAGGACACCAGACTTGCTGAAGATGTCTCTTGGGGGAGCAATTGCCAGTAGTCTCCCACCCATGACCACTCTGTGTCCCTTGCCTCATTTGTATCCATGGCTCCTCAGCAAAAGCAGGTGCTCTGCACCGCCTGTGACAAAAGGGGAGCCCTTCTCTCATGGGGCCTTCTCACAGAATGAGTCCCTGGAAGGGCACCAAACAGAACCAAGGCATAAACACTTGAGAAGGTTGACCTCCACCCGGAATCCGTTGGCTCCCTCGCCAGCCAGGCCTGTCCCACTGCATCCCAAATGCTGATAGCAATGAGAGCAGCAAGACAGCAAAGCCCCTGCCGTCTGATCGCTTCCAACTAGAACTTCTCCTGGAGGTTTCCAAGACTGTCACTCTCCACAGGAGTAGAAAGCCTAGACTTTCTCTTGAGGAGCAGCTAACGGTTTTGAATGGCTGCCTTTGCAGACAGCAGGCCAATGCATAGTGTGGAAATAGCAACAAAGCCTGTGGCAGTCATGTGCTTATTTTAATTTTATGATTGAAATGCAGGGGTGGAGTCTAGCCTGTAATCTGGAGATAGCCACATTGAGTGGCTAATGAGCCCTCTGGAGATAGCCACATTGAGTGGCTAATGAGCCCTCCGTGTGGGCATGGCTTTCTCCTGAGAATTCTGGGAAATCTCACGATATTTCCTGCATGGAGATGAGAAACTATCTCCACAGTTGTTGGGAGTTAGTCTCAGAGACGATGAGTCACGGACAAGACAAGATGGCAGCGTCTGAAAAACTGAAGGAGCCGGACGAGAAGCCACACGACTTTGTCCTGATAAAGCCAGACCTCTGAAGTTGGAGAGGCCACGTGGGGACCCCTGCCAGAGATGAGTTGCTTCTGCCACCACTGGATGCTATTGATGAACCGAGCCCTGGATATGAGGAGCCATGGGGAGACCCCTGCCAGTGCAGGGGTTCTGCACCTACTGACTTGTGACTTCGTGAGTCAGAAGGAGACATCCTAGACCGGTATCGGGCCTATGGGCTAATATTGGGACATATGACTTTGAACTGGACTGGGTTGGGATGCTTTCTCAGTGTTCCATTCCCTTTATCTATAAACCCTTTCCTTAGATCCATATGCGAGTCTATGAATTTGTTCCTCTCATCTATCTGGACTAACACAAAACCTTACTAAAGACAGCATCTAGACCATGGACTTTTTGAAGAGTCCTCACGTGTCCACTGAAGGTTGCTTAAAAGCCAGATGGGGAGACTTTATCTCATGTACTTTGGACACCTCATCAGGAGCTGGGCCGAGTGCCTGGAAGAAGACATGCTTGGTGCAGTGGAGGGTCAGAGAGAAAGAGGGAGACCCACTGCAAGGTGGACTGGCACAGCGGCTGCAGCAGTGGGCTCACACGTAAGAACGATTGTGAGGGAGGAGCAGGACCAGGTAGCCTTTCCTTCTGTTGTTCCTGGAATTGCTTAGGGTTGGAATCAACTGAATGACAACTAAGCAATGGCATCACCACTGTACAGCTCTCCATCAAACTGCTCAGTCTGAGTAGATAGCAAAAAAGCAAACCTAGACAGGCAGAAAGAATACACACAAACATTTTCAACGTACTGTTCTTTACCTCCTTACGCTCACGGCCATTGACTCAATTATGACTCATTGCGAGTCTCGGATAGGGTAGGGTGACCCTTTGGGTTTCCAAGACTTTACATATTTAGAAGAAGAGACCACCTTGTCGTTCTCCTGTAGAGCGGCTGATGGGTTTGAACCATTGACCTTGTGGTTAGCAGTTGAGTGAGTAGCCCACTCTGCTACCAGGGCTCCTGTTACCTCCCTAAGGTGTCCACCTTCCCCACACATCACTCTTCAAGGTTCTTCTCTATCAGAGGAAAAAAATAATACCTGAAACAAGGAAGAAAAGCACACGAAATCACAGGGTGAAAGGTAATTCCCCAAGAGCTGGATTAAGCACAGTTCATGAAATAGTTTATCTTGTTAACACCTCCATGACATACCTATATGACAAGCATTTTTCACATCAAAGCAAGCATGATTTCGGTGGCAAAACAGGAGGCCAACTTTACCAGGTCAATAGGTGTCAGGACCAGGACTTCAACCAAGACCTATGGCACACCAGCGTTGAGAGAAGAAAGAAGGCCCATGGACAGAGCTCAAAACCAAACAAAGCAAGACCAGGTTTACAGATCTGATGGAGACCAGTGGAACCCCCAAGACTAGGCCCTTCATCACTTCTCAAGCTGGGAACAGAACACACCCCCATCCCTATGGCACAATGTTCAGCCAAATGATAGACAGGACTATAAGGAGTCTGGTAACATCAGGAAGATACACAGACCTTAGAACCAGCAAGTGTGTGAGACCCAGAGGGCTGAATTCCTTTGAGAAAAAAACCTCAGGAGGCAGGACAGGAGAGAGGAAAGAAGGGTACAGGTCAACAGGAAACACAGGGAGAAAGTGGTAAGAGCACTGACATAGTGTGTATTTGCCATCAGTGCCATAATGCAAACGGGTGTGAATTATGAATTGTTGAATGGAAGCCCAAAGCGACTTCCACCCAAATCACTGGCATGCACTTGCATGTGCATGCATATACCCACATGCATATACCCACACAGACCAAGATTAATATGTGAAAGCCAGCAGGGCCTGGTGCCACTTGATCTACAAGGCAACGATAATACTCTGGGATGATTTTGTTCCTTCTCGGTGATCTCCAAGGGACTCTGCCAACCAAGAGAGCAGCAGGGTTGGCTTGCCATTCATAAGCACTCCTGCCATCATGTTCCCAGCTTCTGGGGCCAGAAGATCCAGCCTCTGAGCACCCAAGAGGGTGAGAGCAATGAAAGAACCCCTGGATAGATTGTCTGGGAGTTGCCTGCCACAGTCCCCTCACTGTGCCCCTGTATAATTTCCACCGGTCGGAAGGATCATTGCTGGCTATTGATTCCGGAAGACACTGATGTAAAAGGAACCAATCCACCCGGTAATAAGGCAGCATCCAGGGAGGGGAGCCTAGAGAGGAGCACTGGGCCTTCACTTAACTCCTCAGTGGTCGATAGGCTCTTGATTGAAACTCATTACTCTTCCGCTTCCAGCTCCCACGGGCATGGGCATCACCAAGGAGCCCATAGCCCTGGCTCCTGCTCACTTCGCCACAGACCCTGGGGGAAGGAGACTGGTTTGGGCACAATACTGGGCAAGAGTAGTGCCCCAAAGCAAGCCTTGCAAGGCACCATGAATGGAGATGGTGCCACCCAGCTGACCGTTCAGCAGGGATGTCTATGGGCTTGCTCATCTGCCATGACCCCTCCTTGTGTTCAGTCCTCATCGTTCTGTTGATTCCTGCCAGTTCACAGATGATGGTTTCTATAGCTGGAGAGCTGGAAAGAGAGAGAGGAGAGAGTAGATGATACACTCCCTTCTCTACTCTGTCCTGCATGTCACTTCTATGCTCCCACCATCCTTCAGAATCTCCAAGGACTCTTCAAAGCTGTCCTGGGTGACCAGGAAGAAAGGAAGGGAGACAGGTGCTAGACATGTTGTAGAAGGTGAAGCTGGGTATGCCAGGGACACTTGAACCTTAGAGAACTTTTGCTGGGAGAGAAAGAAGGGGAAGGGGAGGGGAGTATGGCTGGGGGCACTGGAGAGAGCTTTCCTTCTGAAAGGGAAGCAGCTGGAGGTGAAGAGAATTTTGCCGGGAGCCACGGGGTGGGGCTGTGAAGTCCACTGACCATTGAAATCCTCATTCCCAGCACAATTGACCCTTTCCACCTTAGACATTGAGTAAGTACTCTTTAGGCCGAAGTCGATGAGATTTGAACTCTTTTCTTCTTCTTCCTTTGGAAAATAAAGATGGGCAGTCCTTCCTACCAGTCATCTGTCGGTGTGTTAGAGTGGGGTGGTTTTCCTGCTGCTGTGATGCTGGGTTCACATTCGGTAAAGCGGATTGAGTGTGCGGTGGAATGCCGGAAGCATGACCGTACCCAGTCCACAGAGGAAGGCCACAGCAAGTGTTCCTTGGATGCAGGGACGGAGAGGCTTTCCCTCACTCCCTCCAAAGGTGGCACCAGGAGAGACCGATTTCAAGCCCAGAGTTGGTGACAACCCTGGAGGGCTCTCAATGATGAAGGAAGCCCTTGTCACTTGGTCTTGACGTGGGGGCTGAAACGATGGATGCCAACAGAGGCATTGAGGATGGAGATGGCACAGGATGGGCCAGCATTCCTTTCTGGGATACGCAGATCCCAACACATTGAAGTGACTTGAGGACACCTAAGAACGTATCTCTAGAAGCTGCGCTGGCGGTCTCCCAAACGCCAGCAGGATGGACAGGTTCTGGCAGAGCTCCCGGACAAAGACTAAGGAGAAAGACTGAACGATCCACTTGCAAAGTCAGCCATCGAAGAGCTTAAGGCCCTCTGTGGAACATTTCCTGAACCACATGCTTTGGAGCGCACCTCAGGAGCGAGCAGTCAGTGGAGGGAGGACCTCGTATGTGGTGAAGGAGAAGGTCAACGGGTGTGAGCGAGGCCCTCAGTGGCCCCAGGAATGATCTCAAGCGTGCCAGCGCTGACACGCACATGTCACGAGGCCAGGCCAGGGTCCATTCTGCTGTGCAGGCAGGTGTCTGAGTCAGCGTGAGCGTGGCAGTAGTCAATAACAACAAAATGGAGTCCCAGAAGGCCACAGGGAAGAAGAAAAATGCGAGTCCCAGCTGCATCTTCCAAAGTCAACACTTTGATGCTTCTCATGCATGATTTTCCTTGGGCATCAACTTAAAAGGGTTGCAAATTCGCCTGCCTCTGTCTCCAAAGTCTTACTCTCAAGCCAACAGCTTCACCCCGTGAGTAGGAGCACTGGCTGAGTTTGCCTCATTTACCAAGAGAAAAGAGCAAAGAGCAGTTCTTAATGCGATAGAAAACGGCACAGTGTTTACATCCTCACGGCCTGCAGGGATGACTGAGAATTCCCCAAGCAACAGTCAGTCCAGGCTCAAGTCCCAGCTTTGAAAGTGGAACCAAGAAATGCTTGAAACAGAAGACAGTGGTCACAAACACCACCTCCAACTTTCCAAGTGTCCTTGAGTGAGTTAACCTGCTGTCATAAGGATGCTACATTCAGCATGAGGATTGACACCGAATTTGCTCATGAGAAGAGATCAAGGTGAAAGATATCGGGATCAGGGATGGAGAGGCCATTGTGTAGGTGTGAAGGCAGTCACATACCCATTCTTGAGTACACAGGCAAATTTTGGAGGGCAAAAACTTTTTTTTTGAAGAATGGTTCCATGCCAGGTACCATTCTTTAGAAATACTATCACCTAACTTCTCGCATAACCCCAAAAGACTGGTCACTATACAGTTGATTGACTGGACCCAGGAGAGAACAGATGCTCTGCCATGAGTGGCTCTTGGCAGCAGCCACTCTACGTGGTTTTGCAGAGAGAATAGTTAACTGAGCCCAGAGAGGCCGAAGCACTGAGATGTCTGAAACCAGAAGAACGAGATGGTGTCCAGCTACTATGGTAGTTTTCTCTGAAATAGCTCACATGGGAAGGTCCTAGATAGAGTGAGGGGGAAATGTGGGGTAAAGCTTAAAATCCTAAAATAGACTGGTAGAATCTCCAAGACAATGACACTTAGGCAGCCTTTGAGTCTAGAACGGACCTCACTTCCAAGGCTCAATTTTCATCTAAAAAAGAGGAAGGTCTACCTGGGAGCAATCACAACTAGGGACATGGGCACACATCAGACTTAGGAGAATCAAAAGGCCGGTGTCCACTCAGTGAAAAAGTCCTGGGGGGTGAGGGACAGAAACAGGAAACTCAGGGAGACAGTTGGAAAAGTGACATGACATGGTGGGGATTGTAATCAATCAGCTGAACAGAGGGTGAGTGATCTTCTCTGTAAACGTTCACTCAATTCACAATAAAATGTTTACAAAAGAAAGGAGAAGAAACACTGAGGGGGCCTTGGGAGTCTGTCTTAGGAATTCTCTGAATACCCAATACTGAGGAGGTCTCAGAGGTAATGTCTTAACCAATCAATACCAGGGAGTTCCACCCAGCAGGATCCCAAAGCATCCTCACAATTCCCTCATTAGCCAACCACAGTCCATTCATTTTTATGACCATGACCTAGCTTTTTCGGTATGTACAGAGAACTCACTTCCTAGGGCAGAATACTTGAGCGAATGTGATAAAGCACAGAAGTCCCTTCTCTCTCTCTTGTTTGTTCGTTTTTTAGTTGAGCCAGCTATCAATTTTCCATCGAGATCACCATCCACCTGGCTGTTGGAGGCACTGTGCTGGCTCCTGCATTGCTATGATAAAAAAAAAAAAGCCAACCTCTGTCTTTTGAGTCAATCCTGACACTTAGAGGACTATAGGTTGGGGCACAATGGCCCCTGTCAGTTTCTGAGACTCTAACTTTTTACAGGAGGAGAAAGTCCCATTTTTCTCCTGAGGAGAGGCTGGTGGGTTTGAGCTGCCACCTTGCCTTGCAGATCTCAGCCCAATGAGTAAACACTATGCTACACGGAAAGTTTTGAAAGCTTTGTCACTGGTATTTCAAATACTAGCAGGGCCCCCTAGCTTGCAGTGGAGCTTCTAGACTAAGACAGAGGAGTTAGGAAGAACTGGATGTCTGCTTTCGAAAATTGGCACACAGCAATTCTGTGCACCACAGCAGACGGCTATGCCACATGATGCAAGAAGAGGAGTCCTCTAGGCTAGAAGGCACTCCAGCCCACAGTAGCCACAAACACAAAATCTTAACATAAAGACTGTATTTAAGGTGGCACCGGACCGGGGAACAGCCTCTGGGCCAGTTTTGCTGTCCAGGGGTCACTGGCTTGACCTCGTGCAACTGTGAGAATGAAAGAAGACTTGTGGATGTTTCCCTCCCCATTCCTTCCCAGCACCATCCAGAGAAGTCCCCACATGTCCATGGGGTAGAGGTGGGGTGGGGAAGAACAGGACACTAAAAACAACTGCCGTGCTCTAACCCCGCTTACTGAGGGTTTATGTGCATCACATAAACCTAGTCATTAAGAAGCATAATTATCTCCAAGCTGAGGCACAGAGCGACTAGGTAACACACTGGCTGGTGAAGGTCTCATGGTGAAATCTCAGTTGTAACCTTCTGTGGATGGAAAAGGAAAGTCATGGGTTGGAGAATGGAGTAGGAGGAGAGAGAGATGGGAGTGTGGGCATGAAGAAGCTGAGAATAAGAGAGTGACGAGGGGGAGTGGCAGCACAATTCCTGAGGTGTCTTTGTTTAGAATTCTCCAGCACTGCAGGAGGTGACCCAAAACTGGCAAGGGGGCATGCAGCAAAAACAAACCACCTGCAGAGCTGGATGGAAGTCAACACCCCAACCTGACCATGGGTTCCTTCCTCTCCTACTGTGGGTTTGAAAGCCACGTATTTACTTGGGAGCAGGACTGGTTGCCCTGGCTCCCCACACCGCACTACCACCACCCACCACCACCCACAGGGAATGCTAACATTCTTGTGGGAATGCAGGCATCACCAAGGGTCTAGCAGGGTCTAGTAGTTGAGGTTTGGCTTCTAGGAACAAGCGTCCTCTAATGGTGAGGGCTTCCTGGTTGTCAATGGGGCCATCTTTCAAACACCCGTGAGACTCTTTCTCTGGTCCTCGAAGCACCCAAGAGACAGGTAAGTCAAAAAGTCGGGTGGGGGGTGATTAAAAGAGCTCAGAAACAACAAAGCCCACACGGAAGAAGCACACCAGCCTGTGTGATCATGAGGTGATGAAGGGATCCGGTGTCAGGCATCAATGAGCTAATATTATATTATTATTAATGAGGAGGAGTACAGATTGGGGACCCAAAGCCCATCAATAGGTGAGGTGACATCCTCTTGCAGAGGGGTTACAAGGAGGAGATGAGCCAGTTAAGATACAGGGTAGTAGCAATGAAATATGCAACCTTCCTCTAGTTCCCAGGCTGCCTCCCACCCACTGTCATGACCCCAATTCTACCACATAAATCCAGCTAGACCAGGAGATGTACAGTGAAGTTGGAAACATGGGAAACTTAGGATAGATGATCCATCAAGACTAGTGATAGGAGTGGTAATACCAGGAGGGTGGAGGGATGGAGGAATAGAAAGGGAGAACCAACTTCAGGGATCTACACATAGCCTCCTCTCGGGGACACGGACAACAGGGAAGCAAGTGTTGGGACACATTGAACAGTGTACAGTATGAAAAAATAATTTGTAAATTACTAAGGGTTCAAGGGAAAGTGGGGGAGGAAGAGTAATATAGGGAGCTGATACTGGGAGCCTGGAGGGAGGGAGGATGTTTTGAGAGTGATGATGGCAATGGCTGTGTAAAAGTGGCCTGCATACAGTTGATGTTGGTATGGATTGTGATGGGAGTTGCATGGGCCCCCAATAAAATGATTCATTAAAAAACAGGGGGGTAGAGGAGATTGTTTGTTTTGTTTTGTTTTTTTAAAGAGGAGCTTGTACCAAGGGCTCAAGTGGAAAATGTTTGGAAATGTATGTGGCAGCATGTGTGCAAATGTGCTTGATACAAATGATGTACTGAATGTTGTAGTAGCTGTAAGAGCCCCCAATAAAATGATTTTAAAGAAAAAGAACATGGGATTCATCCACGCTGGCTTCGAGGTCCCCTCCCTTGCCCTGTGGCAGACACCCGTGAGAGCTAGCATGTGAAGGAGGTGGCCTTGTTTGCCTTTGACATGATGTCCCATTTCTTGGTGACTTCTCTTATGGAAACAAACAAACAAAAAAAAAACAAATCAAAATCCTTGGGATTGTCCTTCTCTGACAGGTTTCTGCCTCACGGATTTGACTCTACTGACTTCCAAACCCCAAATCTGGCTCCCTGGGCTCCTGGCACCTTGCCCCCCACCCTCTCCCCTCAGGAGGTGAGTGCCCACCTCCACGGTTCTCCTCTGAAAGGGAGGTGGAGAGGCGAGGTGGAGAAGGTGTAATTACGGGTGGAACCTCTTGCATCTCTGAGGGAGAAACAGAGGAGGCATTTTCTGCCAAGGAAGCCAGTGGCTGGGCTCAAAGCACCTTCCCCACCATCAAAGTGGCTGTCAGGGGAGCGCCCCTGTTATTAAAGGCTGCCTGGCAGGTCTGCATGGGGGCTCTAATCACAGGTGGCAGGCCCGAGGGGAAGCTATGAGCAGGGAGGGAGGGAGGGGAGAGAGAGCAAACACAGAGACAAGGTGAGCTGACTGCAAACACGCCCATGAGGTGTGAACATTCGATTAGAGGGGACAGCCATCTGGGCGTCTTTACTTCTTGGGAGAGGTGAGTGGAGTGGGGGTCCCAGTGTTGGGGATTTTCAAGTCTTCTGTGGAGGAGAAAGATTCTAGAAAGGTGATAAAGAGCCGCTGGAGAAAGAAAGCATGACCACTTCTCCCTGGCCCATCTGCTGCTTCTTCCATGGAAGGAAGGGGTCAGGGAGCCAGAAAGCTATTGGCAGAGTGGGCCTAGTCAAGCCTAGATGCAGTTTGTCTCCTCTCTCTCTCTCTCTCTCTCTCTCTCTCTCTCTCTCTCTCTCTCTCCTTTCCTCTCCTCTCCTCTCCCTTGTCTGGGTCCTCTGTCTTTCCCAGTTTTGCAGCCTGTGTGTGTACTACTCTGATTTGACTAGAGAAACAAATGCAGCAACACTCGTGTGTGGGGGAGAGGAGAGACCTTTATATCAGAGTAATTGAATAAGAAGAAAGCATCCCAGCCCAGTCCAGATCAAGTCCATAAGTGAGATATTAGCCCCTAGGTCTGATGTCAGCCTATAAATTCCCCTTGAGACTCTCCAAGCTACTCAGAATGATGCCAAATACATGAAAATCGCAAGCTGGTAGATGGGAAGTCTTGTGGATCCAGTGGCAGTGGAAGCATCTCCAGCACTCAGGCTGCCATCAGCATGGCTCCATGAGACTTGTCAAGAGGAATGTATGAGAAAGAGAGAGAGAGAGAGAGAGAGAGACCTTTTCTGATGGAGAGAATTTCCCAGAATTCTCATGAGAAGGCCACACCCACAAGGAGGGATTATCAGGCTGTGGACCTGACTGACACACTCTCATTCTTGTATCAAGTTGATATGAAATTGTGTAACTACCACAGTGTGTCTCGTCCGCTCTTTTTAGAACTCGGAAGTGAGTAGGCGGATAGAATGCCTTACATGGTGATAGCCACAGCAACGCAACAAAGCAACACTCTTTTCTAAATAGGATCCCACCCACCCATCGCCCCCTTGCCATCTGACCTCAACAGAGCAGCCACGTGTCAGAGTACAACGGTCTCCACAGGGGGTTTTCATGGCTGAGAGGATGGATTTGCAGTCAGAAAACACTTCACACCCACAGGTGGTCCCTGAGTTATCAAGGTGGTCCACCCCTCCGTGTGTCTTCTCGAAGCTAAATCTGTCAGTATATCAGAACAGGCCTTTACGAGTCATAGTTCACTTTACTTTGAGACCCCAGGAGGTGCTGTTTGGTAAGTGCTGGACTGCTAACCACAAGGATGGGAGCTCCACCCACCAGTGGCTGTCCGTCCCCATAAAGATTTATGGAAAGTCCTCACGAGAAGTTCTCCTCTGGCCTGGAGGGTCGCTCTGAACCGGCAATGACAGTGACAGTGGGGTTTCAGCATAGAAGAGCTGACGGCTAGTGCATTATGCTTGAGCTGCTAACCAATCGAGCCCACCAGCACCTTGGGAGAAAGGTGAGGCTGTCTGCTTCTGTCAAGTTTGATCATCTCATCTGCTTCCATGAAGAATTAGAGACGTGGAGACCCTGGGGAGCAGGTCTGTTCTGTTCTATCTGTTGTCACTCACTGGAATGGCAGTGGGCTTCTGTCTTGTTGTGTTTTTTCTTAATGGCACAAAAAGGCTCCAAGT
>PVJH01017312.1:0-48138 GCA_004026705.1 Nesogale talazaci | reverse complement strand
TAGCTTGTAACTCTACCAACTGAGCAGAGGTAAAATTTGTTTTAAACTTAATTACTTGGTTAACAAAGGAATAGGCAGCAACTCCTGTGGATGACCCATCCATGAACACTAGTAAAGCATCATCCAAAGGTTCTTTACTAGTAACTTTGGGGAAAACAAAGGCATGTAATTTGCAAAACTGAATTAATTTATTTGGTGGGTAGTGATTATCCAAACTACCTGCGTAAGAGGTACAAGCTATTGGTCATGTCTCCGTATACTGCAATAACCAATTAATCTGGGTTTTGGAATAGGGTTATATGATATTTGAAGGCTCTATACCAAAATATCGGCGGCCATCTTCTCTTCCCATAATAATTAAATTCGCTATAGCATCATAATAGGGAAGCAAGACCTTTTTTGGGGAAGAGGGCAAATGGATCCACATAATTGGACTGCCTTGCCAAAAGAGACCAGTAGGTGTGACTGTTGTATTGAAAATTATAAATGCTAAAGGCTGATTGTAGTCTATACTAGTGACAAACTGGGCCGCAATGGCATCTTCTACTCGCTGGAGTGCAATCAGTGCCTCCTCAGAGATCGATCTGGGAGATTTAGGATGGGGATCACCTTTTAAAATGTTAAACAGGGGTTTCAGATCACCCGTGGTCAGTTTTAAATATGGCCGGAGCCAATTTATATCTCCTAAGAGCTTTTGGAAATCATTAAGAGTCTTTAATTGATCTCTACGGATGACAGCCTTTTGATTAATAATTTTTGGTCCGTTTATTTGAAAACCCAAATAGGTATATGGATCCTGCAGCTGCACTTTCTCCGGGGCTATCTGCAGTCCAGCTTTCATCAATTCCTGTTTGAGTTGAGCAAAGCACTGCAAGACCTGTTCCCCAAAAGGCCCTACTATCAATATATCATCCATGTAATGAATAATATACATCATATCCCAACGGTCCCTGATAGGTTGTATAGCAGCAGCTACATACTTCTGACACAAGGTGGGACTATTAGCCATTCCCTGAGGCAACACTTTCCACTGATACCATTTCATTGGTTCTTTAAAGTTTATGGATGGTACACTAAAAGCAAATCTCTTTTGATCATCAGGATGCAAAGGAATCGTGAAAAAGCAGTCTTTAAGATCTATAACAACTTTAAAATACCCTTGAGGGATTGCTATGGGGGAAGGCAGCCCAGGCTGAAGGGCGCCCATAAGTACCATGGTGGCGTTGACAGCCCTTAAATCTTGCAAAAGTCTCCATTTCCCTGACTTTTTCCTTACGACAAATATAGGAGTATTCCATGGAGAAGTACTTTCTGTGATATGCCCCGCATTTAACTGTTCCTGCACTAACTGCTGGGTGGCAATCAACTTTTCACTGATCATGGGCTATTGATCCACCCAAACAGGTTCAGCTGCTTTCCAAGTGATTGGATCAGCGCACCCTTGGGGTGCAGGCATGTCAATGGCCGAAATTAAAAATTTCCAAAGCCCTTTCTGTCTAATTGTCCCATGGCTGGAATTGGTTGTCGGACACCATTTCCTTCTTTGCCTAGCCCTTTTCCAGGGCTATACCCCTGAGCTAGCATTTGTGCAGTAACTGCATCATTAGGGCTACACATCATGATTTTCATTTGAGAAAGCAAATCTCTGCCCCAAAGGTTAACAGGCAGTTGGGGGATGACAAAGGGTTTGATGATGCCTAAATTGTTTTCTTTGTCCTTCCAAGTGAGGTATTTGGAACTTTGTTTGGGATTACTACTTTGTCCAATTCCTCTTAAATTAGTTAAAGTTTCTGAGGTAGGCCAGTTAGGGAGCCAGTCTTCCTGCCTGATTATGGTTACATCAGCTCCTGGATCCATTAAACCTGTAAATGATTTGCCGTCTAGCCATAAAGTCAAATAAGGTTCTGATTTGTAACCAGTTGCACCCAATATACATCCAAGGATCCAAAACCTTCCGTTCCTCTTTTAGGGTGTTGACTCTTATTATTAGCCTTAATCGGTGGCAGCAAAATCAACTGTGCTATTCATTCTCCCTGAGAAATAGTGATGATATTACTAGCAGCTTTGACCATAATTTTAATTTCTCCAGTGAAATCATTATCAATTACTCCTGGGTAAATCTGCAAACCTTTCATTGTATCACTACTTTTTCCTAAAATCAATCCAAAAGTTTCAGGGGGCAAAGGACCGTTCACTCCAGTGCTTAAGGCTTGCGTTCCCATTTCAGGGGTTAGTACTGTGTGGGAGGAGGAACAGAGGTCCAGTCCTGCACTGCCTGGGGTGGCTCGGCAGAGGCTCGAAACGGATTGTTGTTGTTGGCTCGAACAAAGCTGTCTGCCCCATAAACTTGTTTCGGGGCCTGGAGCAGGCCCCTCATCCCGTTTCCCAACTGTAGGGAAATGGGATTACCGGAAAGGTCAGTCCTAGATTTATATTCACTGGCCCAATGTCTTCCCCTTCTGCATTTTGGGCATATTCTAGGAGAGGACAATGGCCGTTTCTCCCTCTGTAAGGTATTAAAAGGGTGACAGGAAAAAGAACATTCTCGTGCAAAATGACCATTTTCACCACATTTAAAACATGCCCATTTGGTCTTATCTCTGTTGGCCAAAAAATCTTTAACTGTTTGGCCACTGAAGGCAGCAGCCATAGCCAGCCCCTGTTGGTAAGAGGGCTCGATGTCCGCACACAGACATTTATTTCCATAAATAACACAGTTTTAGGCAGATCACACAGTCTTTCTTACAATGCAACTCTGGGTGTATGAAAAATCATCAATCTGTTAAGTCTTTCACATCATGTAAAACCTTCCATATAAGAAGATAATTATAGAAACTGAGCCCCAGTGGCATAGTGGTTGTGTGCGGGACTGCGGCCCCCTGACATGGAGGTTCGATTCCAACTCCACGGAGCAAAGGCTGGGCCTCCTACTCCCACCACCTGAGGGCAATGATGCCCATCCCCCGAAAAAAAAAACAGGATAATTATAGAAGGGATATAATAGGATACACATCCAGTCTATGGCGGTTATGTGCTTATGTTAATCTCGTGATTGAGATGTAGGAGTGGAGTCTAGTCTGCTAATCGGGAGATAACCCTTGAGGAGCCAATGAGGACTCCGTGTGGGCAAGGCTTTCTCCTGAGACTTCTGGGAAATCTCACCATATTTCCCTCATGGAGATGAGAAGCTATCTCCCAGTTGTTGGGAGTTAGTCTGAGAGACGATGAATTACGGACAAGACAAGATGGCAGCATCTGAGGAGCTGGAGGAGCCAGAGGAGAAGCCTCACAGCCTTACCCTGATGGAACCAGACCTCTGAAACTGGAGAAGCTAAATGGAGACCCCTGCCAGCACTGAGTTACTTCTACCACCACTGGATGCTGTTGATGGAACCTGAGCCCTGGAAGCGAGAAGCAATGGGGAGACGCCTGCCAGCGCCGGAACTCTGCACCCACTGGCCTGTGATTTCGTGAGTCAGAAGGAGACTTTATAGGCTGATAGAGGGCATATGGGCTAATATTGGACTTATGACTTTGAACTGGACTGGGCTGGGATGCTTTCTCCATGTCGCATTCCTCTTGTATATAAACCTTTCCCTTATATCTACATGTGAGTATATGTATTTGTTTCTCTAGTTTACCCGGACTAACACAAGTCTAAAGATATGCTGCAATTGAAGCAAATTTCACAATGATACCTTTGGAAGATGGAAAGGGTCAAGAACCAAAGAAGACTATCAAACACTAGACATTAAGAAAAGGAAAAGATAACAAAAATAGAAGACAATGTCAGGATTTTTATTTTATTTGGATCCATAATATGTGTCTATGGAAGAAGCAGTCATGGAAATTAAACAATATATTGTATTGAACAAATCTGCTCAATAATTGAAAACTAGATCAGTGCTAAAAAAGAGTGATGTTACACTGAAGATTGAGGTATACTTGATAGGGTTCATGATATTTTCTATTTTCTCATATGAATATGAAAGCTTAACAATGACTAAGGGAACCAAATAGAATGGCTGCACTTAAATTACAGTATTGGAAAAGAAGATTAAATAAAGCATGAACTGTCAAAAGGGCAAAAAAAAAGATGAGCTGAAATGAGTGCAGCCAGAATATTCCTCAGAAGGGAGGCTGGAAAGCCTTAACCTCATTTACTTTCGGTATGGCTTGAGTAGGCACTGTTCCTGGAAAAGGACATTATGCTTGGCTGAAGAAAGTGTTCATGAAAGATTAGATGGATTGATACAATGGCTGCAACAGTAGCTTGACAGAATGTGGGTGCGGGACTAGACAATGTTCCATTGTGTGTGAGGAGGGTCATTTAAGAGTTGGAAACCATGTATTGGCACCTCACAAGATTGACCACATTTTCTAAAGGGTTCCTCAATAATAGATATTGTAACAGTTTGTGTTACCTTCTTATATCTACCATAAGACCTTGTCAGAAATAACTTTAAGCTACCCAGATTTATTATCTCAGAGCACTTAAGGTTCAAATTCCCACTCCCAAAGGAGTGCTCCAAAGCTATAATTAAAGCTTTGCATGCCCTATATTCTTTCTTTAGGCTCCCAGGGAAAATTCTTGTCACGGTCCTTTCCATTTCCAGATGTCTTTTGCCTTTATTTTGTTTTTATTTTATGGGATCGTCCTCTATCTTCAATGTGTATCATTCCAAACTTTTCTTCCAATATCATATCCACTTTTGATTACTTAATCCTCTTATGTGCCTTATAAGGTTCTCTGTTGTTATATATGATCTTAGGTAGTGGAGAAATTTAACACACCTGGCTATTAACTAAATGGTTGAAGTTTCAATATACCCAGTGACACCATGAAGACTTGGTGATTTGTTCAGAAATTCTCTCTCTCTCTCTCTCTCTCTCTCTCTCTCCACAATGCTCACTCAGAGTGACACTCTGGGTTTCTAAGACTGTCACAGTTTACAGGAGTAAAAAGACCAGTTCTTCTCCCACGGAGCTACTGATGATTTCTTACAGCTTACCAGATGGATCTCAGCCTAATGTGTCATCACTACATCACCAAGGCTCAGAGAACACTACCCATTAAAACACCACAGAACATCATGCTTCTCTGATACATGCACCACGATGAGACAAGATAGACTCATAAGCAGCTGATTATAGCAATACTTGCATGGGAATCCATCCAAATGATCCACAGTATTTCTCTATTTCAATATTCTTAAATTAAACACCTGGTACTGGAAATTAGAACATAGGCATATTTGGCTAGTCTACATTACAAATCTTTAAAATTATAATTTGCTTTCATACCAAAAACAGCACAGGACTTTGAATTTACTCCCCTTATTTCACAAATGGATAAATGTGAACTTCGTAGAGAAAAGCACCTCTTTTCTATCTGTGACCCTGTAATTACACTTAAATGCAATTTTTTCTAACTTTTCCTATTGGGAGTATATTGCAAACATGGAGGAATTTAATGCAAAGGTTCATGCTTCCATATATTTTTGTCTTCAAAGACTACATATTAAGATGATGAAAGCTAATGACTATCTTTCCACTATGTATGTCCATTTCTGTCGTGAGACCAATAGCACGGTATGTAACTTCACAGATGTTCCTGGTACTATGCGGGCAGCCGTGACTATCAATAGCAGGACTTAGGAAGCTGACAATATTTCCTTTGCTCAGTAGAATCTTCCTGATGGTATTTCTAAAGCCCTCCTGTGTTTCTCCTTTTTTCAAATTCTTCTATGGTTGAATAGCTCAAAGCTTGCTGTTTCAGTGTTTACTGTAAGAATGTTCTTCAAAGAGCAATTCTTCTTGAACCTCTGGTGGTGAACACAGAGCAACTTAGAAAAATAATAAATAAAACATGCTCGTGATGCAAACTCACTACCATCGAGTTGATGACCTATTTATGGGACTAGAAAGACTCATCTTCCTCCCTTTTACCTACTGGTGGTTTCAAACTCCTCACCTTGTTGCTAGCAGTCCAAACATACCCTATGCCACCAGGACTCACAGTTCTGACACACCTAGAATCAGTCCCTGATTCTGCTTGAAACAGCATAAAATGGAACATCATATCTTGCATATTTGAAATAAACTTTGGAATTATATCCAAAATAATATTCCTTGTCTTAACAGTTGTCATTGTTTTCATTGAATTCGCTCTGACTCATATAAACCATTATTAACAGAAACACACACACAAAAACACAATAGCATTACCTTAGTGTGGACCATTTTCACAACTGTCTGAGTGACTGAGTCCATGTGACAGCATCTGTGGATTTTGACTGCTTTCCAACCTAAGAGATGATCATCTTCCAGTACTACCAATATGTCTTTTTGTTCCAGAGGATTTACCTAAAATTCAAATCGGCAACTGGTGAAATTTTTCCTACATACATGACCTTGATGGTACTTTAGCTACCAGTTACATCGCATCCAAAATCATAGCAACATACAAGCAACAGTAATGGCAAACTGACTGATATGCAGTGGTACCATATGATTAATGGGAAAAATTACACTGAACAAAGCCAAATTAAACTTAGGGTATCCTACTATTCCATGAATTTGTTTCTAAGAGTATTTTGAATACAATGTATATATTGATAGTATATCACAGATATATATGTACATATACAAATACACATGTGATTATTCATCACAGATACATGCAAATATATATTGGGGTATGTGTACATGCGTGCTAAAATAAACATGAAGCCTGGGTTTAGGCTCATTTAATGTAAATCTGGTTGTGCCATATTAGTAACTCAGCTATCAGCTCTTCAGCAATATATCCTAAAGCCATCCACACAAGTCTGTAGAAGTGTGCAAGGAGCAGAGCAATATCCCGGCACTTGCTTAAATTGCTTATCAGCACATGACTCTCAATTTTTATTTTTAAATTTTTCTCTTGCTTTAGATTAATACCGAGTATGACAATCTGGAGATGTTCACGTTTATGAGCTATGGATTGAAAATCATATCAGACAAAATCAATATATGAAGAAGCAATGCTGTGTATATCCTGGACCGGGAACAGAAATTCTCTGAAAGACAGACTAAAACAAAAGAGCAAAGAGTTATTGGCAGAAGGCAAGCAAAGAAACACAATGTCCCTAATCCTGCATTCTGCTAGTCTACACAGATTGCAACTTCTGAACGTGCTGGCTAAATTAGGCCTCACGCAGGTTCCATTATACAAATTCACTGATTGCTAGGGTCAACCCACTGGAGACATCAGAATCTTGGTCACAATGTTAGTTTGCTTGATTAGTCAGGTAGCTTTCTTAAATGATACCTCAAAGGGTTGTGGCTTTTGGCAAGAATAGAGCTCATTCCAACTAATTGCCACATAAACTTTTCCCTAAAGCACAGAAGCCAACGACCTTACGCTGCTTCCTGTGGAACACTTTCAGACCTCCTTCCAGAGTGGAATAGCATTGTCAGAGTTTCCTGCTTAACAGCTTAAATTCACAGTCAAGGGTCCTGTCACCATTGTCATCTTATTTTTTCTTTTGAAGAGAAAAACATTGTCAGGAAGGTATACTTCAGACCTCTGAACCCTGGTATTTATTCTCTTCCAAAAAGCCTCCAGTGGCTGACCTTCATCCTTTGCCAGAGGCAAGACTCTCAGCACAGAGCCTCAGAACATGCAGAGCACCAGCCCCTCTTCCCTAAAGGCTTTAAATGTTTGGATCCGGAGTGTATGTGTTCCTCTCGGCAAAGGATGCAAAGGTTTCATGAGTGCCTTTTCTTAAGTATAACACTGATTCTTTCTTCTCTGCAAATTGCTAAAAGATCATACCTCTGTTTCACATGTCCTATTGTTTGTTATAGCATAACTAGTGGCCAGTTTCAATGTTTCTGTAATGTTCAGTAATTTTATTAGCACTATGTTCTGTTTTCATTATTGATTTTAAATTTACAAATACCCTTGAAGGTAAAAAATCCAGAAAATATTAAAGAAAAAATATTTCCATAATTTCTGGTAAGAAGTACTATAAAATCACTAACGAGCTGGTCTTTTCCTTATTATTTTTGAGATTTTGATGAAAGCAAGAATGGATTGAACTTTTCTGTTTATGACTGACTTTTTAGAATAGGAATGTATTTGAAGTCTTTGATTAGGTATAATTAAGGTATCCTAAAACATGGTGTCAGAGACTGTAGACATTATTGTTTGTCCATAAACAAAAAGTTCTCTTTGTACATTATAATAACTTGATTCAGAAACCTTAAACATCATAAAATTATTAGGAAGGATGATAAAGAAAGATGGGTATATGTGACCTAACATAATGTAATCAATTCTGTACTAAAATAATAAAGATAGCCAGATATGAGTCTTACTTATCTTTGGAAAATATTGATGGGTCTCATTAAACTAGTTACCCATATAAAGAGTTACACGAGACACTTTCCTGGGGAAATCCATGAAAATCACTGGGGAATGACTACCTTTCCTCATAGCATCACTATGAGTCACAATGTATTGGATGGCAGTTAGATTTATTTTGCTTTGTTTTCTTTGATATTCCACCATATCCTGCAACTGATATCCCATTCATAGAAAGTCTCTTTCTGCACTTGATTATATTGTATCAGGTAGCATCAGAAGATATCACTAGGTTAAATAACTGAGAACCCTGGATGAGTGAAATTGTAATTCTATTTCTCTCAAGACATTAAAGTTTCTTGTGAAGCATGACCCTTGTGACTGTTCAATTATATAGGACACAATTATAAAAAATTCTACATCCAGGAGAATTCTGATTTAATTTCACAAATATACTCTTTAATCTATTACATTTTATGACTATTTATGAACTAATAATGCTCAATATTTTGTGCCACATGTCCCTACATTATAATAACATGCTATGCTTAAGTATATTATATTTGAGTCACTATATATGAATGGCTCATAACAGTTATAGATAGCATTTGCAAAGTGAACAAAGTACAAACTTTCTGCACACAATAGCATACTGTAAAGTACCTTAATTTAATGATATCTCATTTTCATTTGGTATCATATTAAGGTAGTAATGGGATAATATGTGTACATAATTTTATAATAAATTCAATAAACAGATAATTTGTTTTGCTATAGAAATAGACTTTGACTCATTCAGACTATGAAAAAGTATTACAATTTGTCATATATTTGACATTTTTCCTGTACTCCCAAGATATGTAATCATGAAGCATAGTATAATAATTTAAATAAATGCCGTATGTCAGATTTCAACCAATAAAACATCAAAATCATATATGTGATACTATTTGTGGTAAGAATAAAGAATGCTGCAAATGTGATCATAGATAGATTTCTCCCCTATGCAAAACATGTATAACGAGAGCTGGCATTTGAACATTTGGAAATTTAACATCAAAGTAAAAAACGATAGATCTTCCATCATGTGGTCCAACAACTAGATGGCAACAATTGACATGGATTAGGATGCAGTTCTTCTGATACTTTTAAAATGCAGACTGCTACAGTTGTTACTGCTGCTTTCTTATATAATATGTGTTTAATACTCTTCTATGATAGAGCGGTTCTACCCAGTCAAATTTCGGAGGAACTCTTTCTTCCATTTCTGCAAATTGTGGCAGATGTATCAAACATATATTCATGTACAATAATTTGGTTTTGATTCAGGGCACTATCACCTAGTGCCATTCAATTGATGGCCACACACAGCAGACCATAGGACAGGGTGAAACTGGGTCTGTGAGATTGTTTCTGAGATTGTATCTTTTTTATGGAATTAGAAAGGGTGGCCTTTCTCCTGTGGAATGGTTGATGGTTTCTAACTGTTGACCTTGAAAATCGCGTGTAGTCTCTATGCCACCAGAACTCCTGTTAGATATACGAAAACTGCACCATAGGGTGTTTGAGGATGTAAACTTTTACAGGAGCAGAGAATGTCCTTTTTACCCCCCTGGGGTTGGAATCACTGAACTTGTAGTCGAAAGCATAACATTAACCTCATTGAGGCAACAGAACTCCTGGAAAATATATAACATCTTTACTCTTTCAACATTCTTACATGTAGAGTTAGTGCCAAGAATTATATTTATCATAGTGTTCAGTTATTGCCATTGTTCTTTTCTACTTTTTCCAACACCTCTAACAGTTCAGTGTACCTTAAGGAATGTTTCTTCTTTTTTTATCAATTACTCCATCATTTATTAACTACTGCATTGTTTCAAATCAGTTTAAGGGTTTATTTCAGTTGTATACTTTTATTATAGCTATTCAGCATGCATACTGAGCAAATAATCTGAGAGGTTGCACTAAATGAAGAATGTAGCATCAGAAGTAGGGGAGGGATAATTATGTGCCTATGGCATAGGTTGGCTTGCTGTAATAAAAAATAAGATGAAACATTGTTAAAGGAAATATATACAACTTTTAGTGTATATTACAACCCAAAATAAAGAAAATACTCTCTAGCATTGCAATAACAAAGATCAAAACTCTTAAGCCCATCATTTTATTTGGCTCCATAATAAATGTTCATAGAAGTCGTAGACAAGAAATCCAAGGATGTACTGCAATGTGCAAATCTGATCTGCTACAGAAATGAGGGTCCTTTAAAGATGGCATTGTGAAAAGTAAGATGAATATGATTCAAACCATAACAGTATTTGAAATCACTACCCACCGTGTAAAACCTGAGCAATAAGTAAGGAAGAGTAAAAAACTGAAGCACTTGAACTATTATTTTGGATATTTTTCCAAATGCTTTTTCCATAATTTTCCATATGCTTCCAGTACAATATTCAACAAATGACAATGAAGGTGGATATATATATCACATTTTCTGGTTTCCTCATCACACAAGGCAAGCGTCAGACATAATATTTCCATGCTCCATTTTGCCTTACCTATTCTGACACCAATCTTTCTCCCCAAGGCACTCTACATTTATGTTAGATTTAATAATTCATTGCAATGGTCACCCAATGCTTATGTATAATACTCAAAAGTAAGTGGGTATATTAGGTAAGCCAGTAGTTTACCATAAATCAGGAGGAGCAAACAGTATGACTATAGCCATTGGTCTCCACAGCCAATAGGAAAGTCTCTCTCTCCAATTCTCAGTTGCTCAGCCACATGGTGTCGTATCGCTCTCCCATTTTCCAGTAAATAATGTCTCAGTCACATGATCCTTTGGTCTTTTCCTCCAAGGGTCAAGAAGGCAAGCTGCTTGGGACTCTTATCCATAGTCTTGTTACCTCAGGAGAGTTGAGGAGAAGGCACCAAGGTCACAGTGATTTTATTCTCAGTCTCTGAGTCACAGATGTTTGGGTCTAGACAATTACTGCAACTTCAGAATAATGAGTGTGCTCTTGCAAGGTCTTCTGTATATCTCTCTCCGCTACTTCCAAAATGGCTCAAGCTTACAGTCAGAGGAATGGTAAGGGACAGGACAAGGCCCTCTGTTGGTGATAAACAGTCCCTGTGTGCATAATCTCACTCAATCATGGTATGGAAGTAACAGACACTTGGGAAGAAAAGCCATATTAAGAAATTTTGGTCCCCTGTAGAAGGAAAAATTCCATCTTTTATAAAGTATGGACAGAATATTCTGTCTATAAGCAAGGGGGGGGCAGACTTCTCTCATATATTTTGGACATGAAAAAAACCTCATGCTTGAAAATAAAGAGCTTAAAACTAAAAAAAAAGATCTAAACTATGTGAATGACAGAATGTCTATAATCTATGTTCACATAGATCAAGAATTATGAAAGTGTTGAAAGACAAGTTGTTTGGTCCTGTTGAAGAGTCCCCATGCATTAGAACCACTCAAAAACCCCTAACAGCAACACTATGTATACATTTACTATATTTGACATATGTTACCAAATTGAAGAAGAACACAAATTAAGGATATAATGGGGGAAGCTTTTAACTAAATGTGTATTCCTCAGTCCACTCTTGCCTTTTTTTAAAGAAAATGAACAGTTCACATTGTAAATTTCAATGTAGGACATTGTTTATCATTTTCTTTCATTTCATTTTCACTCCTTTAAGTTTCTCTCTTTACTTCGTTTTCTCACATGGAACCAGTTCCCCACAGATCAAGATACATCTGTGCAAGCAGAGCCAGGGAATATCGATGACTTACAATCAGGAAATACGTAGGTCTGGTTTGTACTCACTATATTTATCCAAAGTGTGTGCTAAGAGATTAATGAGCCAAGATTGATTACATGAAGCATAATGTGGCAGCAGAAGTGGAAGAAGTGCTGAACAGCCTGTCATATGCAGATGATACAACCTTGCTTTCAGAGAGTGAGGAAGACTTGAAGCACATGCTGGTGAAGATCAAGGATTGCAGCCTTCAGCATGGATCACAACTGAAAGCGAAGAAGACTACAGTCCTCACAACTTGCCCAGAAGGTCGACAGAGAAAAAGTTGAAATGTCAACGATTCTGTCTTGTTTAGATATACCATCAATGCTCATGAAATCAGCTGTCAAGGGATCAAAGAGCACATTGTATGGGATAAGCATGCTACACACGGCCTCTTGGTTGTGTTAAAAAGCAAGAATGTCGTTTTGAGGATTTAAGTGTGCGTGACCCAAATGATGGCATTTTTGATCCCCTTGATTGTGAAAGTTGATCTTTGAATAAGAAAGATCAAAGGCGCATTGATGCCTCTGAATTATTGTACTGGCCAAGAACATTTGAAGGACTGTTTTCTGACAAAATGTCAGAAATTAATCTTAGGAGAATGGCCAGGGTGCTCATTAGAGGCAAAGATGGTAAGACTTTGTTTTACATACTTGGGACATGTTGTCAGGAGAAACAAGTCTTTGTGAAAGGACATCATGCTTGATAGAGGAGAGGACCAAAGAGGGAAGACCCTCAGCAAGGTGCAGCGATACAGGGGCTGCAGCAGCGGTCTATAGCAATAGGAAAGGTTGTACAGAGAGCACAAGACTGGACAGGGTATTTTCTGCTCCGCACAGAATCACTCTGGGTTGGACCTGACTCTGTGCCATCAAACAATGAGCAGCCTGATATGCAACAGAACGAAGAAGAAGCAAGGAAGGAAATGTCAGTAACATCCAGAAAAAAGCTATATAAATTAATAAAAAAAGAACTGCTAATATTGCCTCTATAAACATGAAATAGAATATAAACAAAATTGATGAGATTTTTTGCATGAAGAATAATACATTTTTCTGTTTTTTTTTTCCTGTCTGACTCGCCAACTAATTATACACTAAAGTGATTCAGTTGAATGCCGCCTGTAAGTGTTTTATAGAGTTGCTAGACCTGTGAGAGTTACACAACCTCTCTGAGCTTCCATTGCCTTCTCCTTACAGAACAGTTTTGCTGGTGGGAGAAGGGCACAGGCTGAGGAGTAAGTCTGACAGGACTAAGCTTCCTGTTAGACCTCACACCACACTGCAGGCACGCTACGACTGTGGACCTCAGTCTTTTCACTGAGCAAGGGGTGATACCATAATTTACAACGCTCTTATAGTGCTAACTTGGATATTAATCTAGCTGATATTTTAAATCATTCAAAATAGTGCCTGACATGTAATTTACACCATGTAAGAGATTTTTAAGACTAAAATAAAAAAATGCTTTTTTTTGGGGGGGGGGGAATTGGGGGTTGGAGTGAGGGCATCGCTGCCCTCTCGTGGTCATGGGAGTTGCTCAGTGCTGCTCCTAAGAGCAGCCGCTGGATTTGAATCGCCAAGCCCACATCGCCAAGCCACAGCCCCGACTGAACCACTTACGCCACCAGGGGTCAGCCAAATAAAAATGTTTATAAGTCTTTATTGCATTGAAATACACCACCAGGTTTAATTTTATATTTATCTCGATTTTATGTACTGTGACCTGGAAATAATAATATGTTAATTCAATTGCATCTTAAGTATGGGATTTAGAAAGAATTTTCCTTTATGGATTTTGATGTCAGTTCATAAAAATTGTATAAAAAATAACTTTAAGAGACGAGATTATTTGAAAAACTGTAGGAAAAAATGGAAATTTTAGAACTCATCTTTCAGAACTTAATATTATAAGTTATTTAGATCCCCTTTTAATCAAATGCATAATTTGGTATATCATTCTCTACAGAATACAGAGAATTATCAATAAAACTTGGAAAATTTTGAGACAATGTGTATTGATATTATATGTTCATATCCAGGAAGTAGCATCTCCCATGCAGTCATGGTTCATTTTTCTAACTATTGCCGACCTAATTTTACTCATAAAGTTTCTTTATCTTTACTTCAGAAAGTTACTAACTATCCTATGTTTTACCTGGGGATTGAAATGTTCACAAAGTGTTACTTCTTTAAAACTACAATTATACTCTTGATACTTAATATGATTTTAATATATTTAGTGTTAAAAATATCTTTTTAGACAAGTTAAATTTACTGCTTAATTCCAAGGTGTTGAATTGTCCAAAAATGTTGAAATGTCTCATTAAAACAAGTGACCTAATTCTATCTGAAAATGCAATTTTAAACAAGTTCAGTTCTGTGCTAGAATATTTTAATGTTTTTGCTGTTTTAATGAAATTCTATTTTAAACTTCATTCCCGGAGTCAATGAGAATTACCACCAAATAGAACTAATTCTAAAAGAAAAAAATCCACAGATTCATACACTGATGAAATAAGAAGGGATGATAGATTATAATTGGCCCAATGTCATTACTTAAAAAGAAAAAAAAAGATTAGAACAACTCTGATTGTGTAAATTGTCAATTGTTTATTCCTGACCCATTCAAGTTAAACAAACTATACTTCTGATTTTCTCTCTTTATTTTTATTATTTGTGCATTTTTATGTAGTATGGGTTGCAATATATCTGAAAAATCTATATGCAATACTTTTTGATCTCAAAGACAAATGAAGATTGAAATTTTAGAGCACTAAGTGAAAGTGAAAAAGTAATGATAAAAATAAATAAGCCCTTTGCTTTACATAAAAATTGACGAAGGATAGAGTCACTGCAACAGAACTTAGTTATGAGTGAGGATCAATAATGATGGCCAGGAGTCACCCTTTGAATGACCAAAAATTACTGTTTTATTCTTCAAGTCATTTCTTGTATTTTTCAAGACATTTCTGATTCTTAGTCCTTTTTTATGTTAGAGAAGTATAAAATGATCTTGCAAACACATGCACACATGTACACTAACACAAACACCATGTTTAAAGCAAACATCTTTCTCCTCCAGAAATTTAGTGCAATGAACAATAAAAGCAGATGCAGATTTGAAGGAATTTTTTACTACTTATTATTTTTGTCAATTGTTTGATACACACATCTCAAATGAAGACTACTGTGAAGGATATTAAATTAAGTCCTGCTCTTAACAGTTTTTTTTTTCTTTTTGGGGGTGCCAGAAGCCATCGAATCACTTCTGAATCACAGTAATGTTATGTACAATGCAAGAAATCACTGTTCACCTCAACTGTTCTCACAATTTTTCAGTCTGACCAACTGCTCTATCTACCCATCAATACATCTCTGAGTGTGCTCCTCTTTCACTCTGCCACTCCAAATCATTCTGGCCTTTTCTAGGGGCTGGCTCCCCTTGATAACATATCAAAGTATAAGAGATCAAAGTCTTACCATCATCTTTCTTTTCTTTCTTTAATTTTTTAACCATCATCCTTTCTAAAGTGTTTCTGGTTCTAAGGCGTTCTTCTCCCAATTCAGATTTATTCAATTATCTATTCATACAGATCTGTTCAATTATCAATTTATTCAATTATACAGTAGTGCATTTTATGTTTATTCTTTACCAATACCAAAATTGAAATGCATCAATTTTTCTTCAGTGTTCTTAACTCGCTGTCCAGCTTTCACATGAATATGATATGATGGATAATACCAAGCCTTCTATAAAGTTCGAAACATCCCTCAAAAAAAAGAAAGAAAGAAAAAGAAAGCAACAAAAAACAAGCACTCTCTAATGAAGATCAAGAATGACAGCCTTCAGTATAGATTACAACTCCATGGAAAAATAAAAGAAAATCCTCACAATGGGATCAATAGGTAACATTACAAAAAATATTGAAGTCAGTCATTTTATCTTGCTTGGGTCCACAATCCATATTCATGGAAAAAGCAGTCAGAAATTTTAATAACCCATTGAATTGAGTAAATCTGCAGTGCAAGTCCTTTTTAGTGAAAAGCAAGGATGTCACTTTGACCTAGGCCTGCTATTTTCAGTTGCACCCTATACATGTGAGTGTTGAACATTGAAAGAGGAAGACCTGAGGAGAATTGATTCATTTGATTAAAATGTTGGTGAAGTACTACAAACTACCAAAAGTACAAACAGATCTGTCTTGGAAGACAGAAGCCAGAATGCTCCTGATAGACAAGGATGGAAGGACTTCATCTCATGAACTGTGGACATGTTACTTATCAGGAGAAACTAGGTGTTGAAATGAACCTGAAGCTTGGTGTAATAGGTGGTCAGTGGGGGTAAAGACAAATACTCTGCATGACATGAATTGGCACAATGAAAACAATGGGCTTAAATATAAAAATTGAAGAATTAGAACAGGACCAGTCAGTGTTTTGTTCAGTTGGGCATAATGGTCCCATGTGTGACAACTGACTCGACAGCATTTAACAACATTAAAATATGTTCAAAACCTCTTTAAAGTGTTTTAAAAATATATATCAAACTAAAGGTAAAGTTGAAACTTTCTCGAGTTATAAGACTGTTATTGTTACTTATAAGTAGAAACTAATAAATGAATAATCACTATGTGCAGATCCATAAAGGCATCAAAATTGCTTGAGAAAACACAGTCACTTCCTCAAGATAAATTTTTTACTTAAAAATTAAATGAAAATTTTAGCCCTGACATTTTTCTAATTAATTAATTATATCTACAACTTTATAACTACTAGTCCTTAATATTTTGCTTACAGAATCTGAATAAGAACTTTCAATGTTGATCTCTAAAGAATTCTTTTGGATTTAAGTTTCACATAGTTAATACAACGTTGGCCTTGTAAGAAAAACTGAGTTATGTCTCTATGCTAGGCAAGAGTTTCCCTTGAATGGCTTTGATATTTCTTGTGGAAGGTAGTCTTTCTCATTTTCCCAGTGAGACTATATAACACCATCTTCTAGAATTTTATATATCAAAGTGTATGCTTCTACAGAAATTATAAAATATAATAACATTTTAAAAAAAAGATTATTTTTGTACTTAAATGTCCATAATAAATCCTAATATTGGGTGACGCTATGCACAACACAAGGAAACAGTGTTCATTCTTGCACCATCCCCACAATTGTTGCAACATTTGAGCTCATTGGCAAAGCAACTTTATCAATATACTTCCTTGATGTTCTCTCCCCCCTCTATCTCTTGCTTTGACTTGTCATTTTAAGCTACTATCTCAAGTCTCCTTTCCAATTATTTGACATCATCATTTCATCCTTTTACTTTGACTTTGTTACATTCAAAAACAAGAGACAGAGTATCTTCTGACATTATTTTTCCTTTATATTTACCTTCCTTTCTTTTTACTGATCTTTTGGTTTTCTCTTGAGGGAGAACTATGAGGCATACTCAGAGGGACAGTTCTAACTGTCCTATAGGGACACTATGAGTTAGGAGGTACTCTCTGATAGGCAACATTAAATGTTTAGTATTTCCATGTGGGGTTGCTTAATGTCATCCTACAACTCTTGTGGTTTTTAATCATGACTGTTCAGTTGGATAAATGTGTTCTTGAGCTAGACTCTAAGTAAAGGTTAGACATACCCAAGGTCATTCACTGATTCCGATGAACTTGATTCACTTTTCTTCAGCTTCCACTTGAATTTGCATATGAGCAATTTGAAGTTGGTTCCGGATCTCAATCTGATTGATGATAATGAGTTTATCCCTCCTCTTCTTTCCACAGATACAGATGATTTGATTCCTTGTATCTCATCCAGCAAAATCCTCATGTGTAGTCCATGTTTATGTTTCAGACACTCATAGTAGACTGATTTCTTGAAGATAAAGAGTCAGAGGAATGACTTGGAAATCTACTTCTGAAAGAAATTTGTCACTGAAAACCTAATGAATAGTAACATAGCATTGTCTCCTATAAGTCCTGGAAACTGAACTTCTCAGGATGGAAGACACCAAGAATTCACTGCAAAGAGCTACTTCTTTTGATAAATTTGACCTAATTGGCATTGGTATATTAAAGCCTTTAGGACCTTCCTTTGTTAACGTAATATGACTCAAAATGAAGAGCACATGCTGCCAACATACAGCAGTCAAAATCGTAGCATAAGCAAATGTGGTGAAGAAAGTTGATGGTGCCTGTCAATTAACGGATATAGTATCTGTGGTCTTAAGGCTTCATGTTAAACAAGTAGCCACCTAGCAGAGAAGAATCAAAGCCTATTTTGAAGAAATGCATCAGCCGGTGAAATCAGAAGGTTTCTACAGCATCATGTATCAGACATCAGAAGACACAAAACATTTCAATGCAAATATATGGGGTCAGAGTGGAGAAACAAAGTACATCTGTAGGGAATTGGATGTTCCCTCACAGAAGGGTACAGGGAAGTAACAAGTTAGACAGGGTGAAGCATAGCACTGATGAAACACACACTATTCCTCTGGTTCTTCAATGCTTCCACTCCCCTGACCCGTCACCACTATCATGGCTCCAGTTCTACGTAATGAATCCAGCTAGAACAGAGTATATACACTGGTTCAGTTAAGTACTCTTAACATATGAAATCCAGGACACTTAAAAACCTCAGAAACAGTAACAAAAGTAATGAAAGCATGAGTGTAGGGTGAAAATGAAGGGAAACAAATGGTGAACCAATCACAATAATGTATAATCCCCCCAACCTGGTGGACAAACAACAGAAATATGGGTGAGTGGAGATAGCGGATGGTGAATGATATGAAAATAATAATCATTTGTAATTTTTAAAGGATTCATGAGTGTGAGATGGATGGGAAGGGAGGGAAAAAAAGAGGAGCTGATACCCAGGTTTCAAATAGAGAGAAAGTGTTTTGAAAATGATGATGGCAAGAGATGTAAAAATCTGTTTGATACAGTTGATGTATGGATTGCTCTAAGAGAACCCAATAAAATGATTTATTTAGAAATAGATACATAAAGAAAGAATAAAAGCAAGAAAACATTTTTACATCAAAAAAAGCAGAAATTGAAGGTAATAGGGAGTCTAGAGGAGTGGGGAAGGGACTAATCAAGGGTGTTTTCTGGGATACTGTTACTGTTCTGTTTCTTGACATGGGTAGTAGTAACCTGGGTATTTACATTCTAAAGATGAATTGAGCTATTCAACTGTGTTTTACATACTTTCCCCTACATGTATTAAAGAATCCACATTAAAAATAATAAGAATTGTGATTGGTATTTGGGATTGAAAACAAGAATAATTATTTTGTTCCAAGAATATTTAGTATATTTCTGGCCTTGATATTTAAACAAAGAATATCCAAGAAATTTGTTGAAATATAGTACGACACATTTTTTCATAGGAGATTTAACTGTCTGTATTCCTCTTTCACCATACTAATTTGTCTCCATGAAAGACTGTTGCTCTGAAAACTACAGTTGAATTAACTCAAAATAAATTGATTACCATGAAAATTTTCTGTGATTTGAAACCTACTATGCACTATCATTTATTCATTCTTTAACTAATAAAAACATAGGTTTAATAGAAAATCATCAGGATATATCAGTATAATCCATAAATGGATAATAAATTAATATTTCTTGGTTACTAACCCTGCCAAAGTGCTGGTATTTTTATGTATTTTTAAATTTTTTTTGGGGGGGGAGGGGGCATCACTGCCTCTGGTGGTTGTGGGCACTACCCAGTGCTGCTCCTGAGAGCTGATGCTGCGTTTGAACCACCAAACCCGCGGGCCGCAGTCCCGCACTCAACCACTGATGCCACTGGGGCTCAGCCCTTATTTTTTAATTTTTTTATTAGGCATCACTGCCTTCTAGTGGGATTAGGGAGTAGGTGGGAGTTGGAGGCCCAGTCTTGCTCCTGCAGAGTTGCTATTAGATTTGAACTGCAAAGCCAGTGGGCCACAGTCCCGCACACAACTGTTACACCACCAGTGCTCAGCCCAGTGCTGGTATTTTAAACTATTTCCATCAAGCAAAATACCAAAAAAATGGGAATAATATAGATTTTACACAAAATGTAAGTTAATTTAGCTTACTGAATTTACCCCAGTACAGACAAAAAATATGTCATTTTAAGTCTGGAACACTCTTTGGCATTTGACTGGATTTATTTAAAATACTCAATTAGAACAATGTTAATTTTTGCAGTATTTTTTGGACATGGTAGCAACACATGTATCTTCTTTCTGCTATCTAAGATTTTGTGGTATTTGCTAAGCTTTATGCCATCCCTGTTTTATTTATTTTTGATAGTTTGAAACACTGTGTATGTCAGAGATATGCATTTGATGTTTGGCTTGTCATGCCTGCAAACAGGTTTCCTTTAATATTAACTGTTGTTTTAAGACTTATACTTGAAGTAACTCTATTATTTTGAAACATATTTGGATTAGTTTGTAACACTCTATCCTTTTCAGCACAGGATGCGTGTCCTACAGACCCGTGAGAGCATAGTATGCTGCACATAGGGATATTGACTGCGAGGGCAGCAGTTCATGCCAGCGGGTCAGTAGGAGGTAGAGGAGAGTTTTTTTCTTATAGAAAGATTGATAACGTCATAAAGTCTAATTTTACATGCTAGTTAGAATTGAATGTTAGCATATCGGTTTGGTGTGAGTCATGCATGTCCGATGATAAGAAACATCTTTAACTGTGAGTTTTTTTGGTTAAAACATTTATTAACAAAAGAAAACAATAGGGGGCTGAGGCCCGGTGGTGTAGTGGTTGTGCGCAGGACTGTGGCCCACTGGGATGGAGGTTCAATTCCAGCTCCACGGAGCAAAGGCTGGGCCTCCAACTCCCACCACCTGAGGACAGTGATGCCAAAAAAAAAAAAAAAACAAACAAAAAAAATAAAACACTAGATTAAGAAACAGACTTTGTGTTTAGTTACAAATCTACTTCCAAGTATACATGTGACTATATTCAAATTATTTAATCTTTTTTTTTAATTCATTTTATTGGGGACTCATACAGCTCTCATCATAATACATACATACATACATACATTGTGTCAGTAGTTACATCTTTTCTGGGATGGGGTGGGGTTCTTTTTTTTTTTTGTGAGAAGTAAGCCAGTTTATAGGGCAAACAAGCTTAGGCAATTAGCATATCGTGATCTTCAAAATTAACAAGTGAATTTCTGACTTAGAGGCTTATTTCAACATGCTAGGACATAGAGGGTCCCAGTAGTAACAAAGATGAGCCCAGTTATAATACTACAGTGAGAAAAAAATAAGATGTCTTTGGGATGTTTGAAGTTCGCTGAAAATTTTCTTAAATCCAGTAGTTGAAAATTTCTGACCCAGAGGCTGTATAAAGCCCAGGAAATCTTCAATATCAGCTAACTTGCTTCTTTTAAGAGAGAAATTCCCAGTCATCTCCCTAGGCATGAATTAATTAAATGTTTGACTAGTATGACTCCAATATGAAAACTCAGAAATATTCCCATGGCCTGAGCAGAAAAAAATAGTTTCCCCATTCCAAAACCTATGCCAGTCCTATTGCTGTATCCTTTGGAATATATACCTTTCTTCAGGGTTGAATGAAAAAAATAGCATCCAGGTGGGTCTTCACAATCAAACCCTTTGATTTAGGTGACCCATGGCCATGACTCATGCATGCCTTGATATTTTTCTGGTGGCACCTCGCTACACAGTTATGCTTTTCCAAAGGAATGTGAAGATGGAAAGGTGAGGGAAAGTGAAAAATAATCATAAACAATCATCTTATCTGTTATATTTATTTTCAGGTCTACGTTATGATAATTCCATTTGGGTTTAAAATTTCCCAGGGAGAAATTGCAAGGCCATGACATTTCTGTCACTAATTGAAGTTTGAAAATTAATAGAAATTTAAAATTATAACTATCTAGAAAGAATATATTTAATGCCTAGTCATCAACAACTCAATTGTAGTTTGTTATGACAGATTTGATTCCTATATCACAGATACTTCAAATGAGACACAGAGTACAAAATGAGAGTAATTAAGAATCTATCTGAGACTTAGATACATCTGCTCAGAGGCAGAACAATCTCTAGATCTAGTTTCTTGAAGTTTAGGCTAAACTTCTTTTTTCATAAAATTGTCAGCCTGAATGTGAAACTGAAAAAATTTTATGAAAACCCATTGTTCAAAAAGAATCAACCTAAGTGTTCCTATAGTTTAATGACAAGTAACATTACGCTTTTTCATTTAGAATATGTATAACTCAAAGTGGGATTTATGTTTTAATCTCTATAGGTATCTACAAAGCATATGATTGTTAGTTGCAGAGATAATGTTTTTTTTAGAAATAATTGATCATAGTATTTTAATTGTAGGGTGGATTCTAATACAACTTTCCTAAATGAATAAGTTATACATTGGATGGCTAAATGCAAATCCAACAGTTCAAAACTACTTGTTATTCTGAGAGAGAAAAAAAAAAAAACAACTACTCTCTCAGAGACCACAGGGACGGTTCTATTCCATCCCATAAGTCAGCTGTGAGTCACAGTCAGTGGAGGGGCTATGATGTTGAATGCAGTCCTGGACCATATTGTTAGGAGAGGACAAGGCTTTGTCTGTTGCTCAAATGCCTCCTCTGTACACCACTCATGTCTCCCGTCAAAAGTTCCATCTCCTGCAATTAACACAAAATGTCAGCATAGCAGCGCAACAACTTGTGATAACATGATAAACTGTCGAATAGGAACTTGCAAACTATTTAGCATATAAAGCCCTAGATTCAAAACTTACCTAACACTCTCATTTGATCCAAGACTCTTTTTCATTGCTGCTCTCCCCTTCAAATTTGCTTTTGTAACATCCAAACCTAAACTCCCTGCTACCCACTCAGTTCTGCCTCAAGGTGACCCTGTACTTAGCATCTGTAAAGCAGGGCAGAACTGTTTTCTATCATGCTATAAATCTTGACAGGAGCAGAGAGGTACTGCTTTCTCCCAATGACTCTCTGCCTGGTAGACTCCAACTGCCATCCTAAGGGATCACAGTCCAATGCCTCCCCCATAGCACCATCAGGAATCTCATTTTGTTCAGAAAAGTGTCCAACAATCAACTGCAATTTTAAAGATAGACACCCTATAAGAAATTCATTTTGGAAGGTTGTATTAGAGTCCACCCTACAATTAAAATACTATGACTTATTCTTATAAAAACATTATCTCTGCAACTGGCAATCATATGTTTTGTGGATGCCTTATTTATCCCCACTTATCACAAAACCCAGCTTACACCTTCCTTGATAGAAGATGTCAGTATTCTTCCTTTCCTCATGAGATAAATAAAAAATGATGTAGTAGGGCCTGTTTATTCAAAATCTGGTTTCAACAATCTTCTTCAGCTGTATATAGTGTCACATAACTAGTAAGTATGAAACAGCCACTGAAGTCCCTGATAACTGCACACATGATGGTATTTTATAACCTTATGTTATTGCTGTTGTTTATCATTATCTGGCTCCCTTTGCCTCAAAGTCCACTCATACCCTCTCTCTTTATTCATTCTTCATCTCAAATGACACCCAGTTACTGAAGACTTCCAGTCCCTAGGAGAATCTAAGATCTTAAAACTTAATCTACATATCGCCATTAAATAACTGATCACTTTGGAATGGAAATTTCAACACTTCCAATAGACAGATCCCTTGAAGACATACAGAACATTTCATGCATTTCTCCCAGAATGGTCCTGGAAGGTCTGACAAGTAATAGCTGATGAATATTTTTTTGAATATTTTTTAGATCAAAAACATCAATAAAACAACTCCTTGAAGGAAAACATAAATTTTTTTCTTCTATTATTATACAAACACCTCAGCATACAGAGTTCATTTATTTACAATTCTTCCTACACAGGCTTGGTTGTATGTGTGTGTGTGTGTGTAAAAGGCATGTGTGCAGGAAAGGAGTTCCTTAGCAAGGAGCGAAGACTGATGAACTTTTCTAGCAATGGAAAATGGGTAATATTTAGCTAACTTGAAATATTTGTGTCTCCTGGAGACTCAGATAGTAATGCCTCACCACTTCAGAATGGCAAGGTGGTATTTATCCAGCAATAATCTAAACTAGCGGACATACACATTTTCTCAAACTGTAGAAAACGAGGGTTTTCAGGCCTGCACACCAATTTCCCTTTGTAAGGTGTTTCACTCATTATGTGCACTGACCTTATTTCCACTGTGTTAGTTTATATGGCTCTCTGCTTGAGGAGTTTAATGAGTGTGTGAATTCCACTGGGTATTCAAATTATAATATCACTGCATATGTACACCTTTTTATCAGAAAACCAATTACCAGGAAGCTAAATAGATAGTATATATTGTTAAAACTTACATTGGAATCTTTAGATTTTCTTCAATTATTGATTTTTTCTACTTAAATTTTATTTGTGGCACGTAAGGTGATATATCAAGAATAAATTCTTGCTTACTATTTCAGTCCAGAAAGAAGTGAAATGAAGAAGAGCATTTGAGTGAAATGGCTTGTTGTACCTCCGCAACTTACATTGTTTGACTTTGGGTAAGTCTCTAACCACCCTTAACTTCAAGTCCTTCTATTAAACGTTGATAGTAATTAGGTAAAGATTCTGACAGAATCAAGGGAGGGGAGAGATGCAAATGTGCTTTTTTATATTCATGGATGTATATGAATTCTGCAGTGCAATTATATGTGAACGTTGTCATCAGTCCTTGCTGAATTCTATGTAGGTATTGACCTGCTGTCACTTAATGCAGCCCTGGAATAAAATTAAACAGGTCTGACATCCAGTTCTATCTCTTTAGTAAGAAGCGCTAATAGGGGACACTGGGCAGCTCCTTGTATTCTCAGCAAATCTGATTACTAACATTAGTATTAAGAGTTTCTGGGAATCATTCCTGTTACAAAGTTACTGGATAAAAGTTTATCACTACTTTTCAATTTCCTTATTTCTAATCATACTTTATTTGTCTTTTCTTTCCATGTCTCAAACAAACACAAATATTCCTTTTACGTAGGAAATAATACAAATAAAATGCTGACAAATTCCTAAACTCTCTATCCAAGAAATCCATTTTTAATTAGTATTACTATGTAGTTGCTGAATACATGAATATTTATACAACTTACTAAATACTCTGTACTGCTTCTCGAAGTCATACCCAACCGCTTACATGAAATTACCATTTTTAAATGCACACCCATACCAGAATCCTGCTTTTCAAGTCAAATATATATTTCCCAAACCTTGCCATCTCTTTTGTCTCACTGAATGACACCATTATGCACTTCCTGGTCAAGTCATAAACCCAGATGCATCATTTATTCCTCTCGTTCTCCCACTAGTATGTGAGAAAGTCGAGTCTTTTCTGTCTTTGCTCAACTGCAACAGTCTGTCTGCTTCTCTTCTTTCATACGGCCATATCCTTGACTCCTGTCTCCTCTCTGACTTTGCAATTCACCGCATTCACCTCATTCAGTTCCCTCCAATAGAGGGTCTTCCAAAGCTAATAATCTGTCATTTTTAGTGTCTCAAAATAGAACTTGTTCTGGCCTGTTAGCACAAGTTTATTCACTGCAAAAAGTATCACAACTCAGATATATATATATACACACAAACATATTTTATATATAGAGATTTATATCACATAGATTATATATGTATATGTGTGTATATTCACATATTTTTCCATTCACTTTTTAAAGATCTTATTCCTGGTAGGGGAAATAATCAGAGCAGTTAATAAACGTCTTTAAGGAAAAGTAGGGAACAAGTCTGCTTTTCTTTCAGAAGCTACACAGTCAAGGAGCTGTGCTTGCTCACAGACTGTTAAGAAGGTTCAATGACAAACTCCCATTTTTCAAAGTAAAGAACACATGTGCTGCATGTATTTCTGATCCCTCTCATGGAACAGGGACTCTGCTGGGCTCTCCCTGCCAGGTCAGCAGTCCCAAAGCACCAGCAGCTCAGGTGGAGAGGAGAAGGCTCTCTATCCCTGTAAGGAGTGTCAGAACCCCACTGTCCCACAGGGTTGCTATGAATTGCAACCTCTTCTAAGGTAGTGAGTCTACATGTGTTTTTTGTATATGTACAACCATTTTTTTATTATTACAGACCTCCATTTCATTTTTCTATTTCCCAGTGGATGTAAACTTGCCAAGCTGAACCTTATTTCATTGAAAATTCATGAAGGCAAGTCTTTTGCTAAACCAGTGCGACCCACTGCTAAACCAAAGGGCCTATAACGAAAGCGGCGGGCATGTGGAAACGAAAGCAAAAGCAGGCACAAAGAGGTAGGTTACCTTTATAAAGAAGCAGATGTGGTATGTTTTTCTGCCATGGAATTTTAACCGAGACAAAACGCTTCATAATCAATGTCTTTCAAATCAATAGACAAGAGTCGTTCATAGAAATCAGCTTTCCATCTTAACACAGTTAATTTCAGTGTGCCTATTCATGAGCGTGATCACCCTCCTTTTATGTCTGTTGCCTACTGTTAACCCACAGTGACCCTCCTTCTCAAGGAAAGACCGTTCTTTCCCAGGAATTTACAAATCCAAGTCCACTCCACCTTGTGATCTGACATGCTTTCATTTACCAGAAGCTTCCTGTGATCTGTATCTTCACAACAGAGATTGTTTAATTTTATAATTTTTGAAAAATAATCCATTCTTTCACTGTGGGCCAATGATGTCTACATTTCAAAGGATTTTTTTAATCCTGGTAACTTTTATTTCTTCCTTCATGAATGGGTGACTCTTAAACCTTAAATTCCTAGTTGCTGCTCTATTCCTAATATTTCTGCCCTTGCAATGACTTTTGGTTTGATAGCACTGGTAAAAAAATTATTTTTGTTTAATTCTTGGAAAAGCTCTAAAGGGTTCTAAGACCTAGGCTTATAATTTTCAATATATATTTATATTAATATATATTTACATAATACAATTGATAACTAGCAAATTCTCTCAAAGAGATCACAAAATCAAAATGTGGAAAACAAGGGTCATTTCCCATGCCTATTAGCATATGAATAAGTTAATTAATGATTGTTGGTCAAATACCTTGACTCTTATAAGATCTAATTGAATCATGAAATTTGCAAACCAAATACAGTTTAAGGGTTTCATTTAAGATTGTCAACTAAGATTTTTCGATTCAGCAGATGAGTCAAGAGCAATTATGTATCGATTCTTTGGTTTCTAAATAAAAGGAAGAGAGATGAGATGAGTAGGAGTGGAGATGACTATGAATGCAGATTATATCATGATTCCCATTGATACCTACTGCATCCCATTTATCCGAGGGAATAAATGTACTTCATAAATGTACCAAGTTGATAAAATATGACTGGCGAACAGATTTTAATGGGCTCAAAGTTTCAATCGATGACTCGGAAATAATAAGGATATAATTATCAACTTCTAATAATTGAAACAAACATACAGTTTGTTATTATGCTGATTACCAAGGTATTAATAAAATTAATCAATGATTGCTGACCATGCGATACATTTCTTATACAAATCTAAGTCAAGGAAACATGTTTAGACTATTCAATGAGTGTGAATGTGATCAAAGGTATCTTCCAGAACTGCTGTAAGATGAGTATGATATATGCATGGTTGCTATGCTATAACTTTTAAATATAATTTCATTTTTGTGCATATAATATTGTCACATTATTTGCGTGGGAATGTTATTTTTGAATATATATAGTAATCAATTACTCAATCTAAACCTATATAAAAGTGCATGTGACAAATAGAAAATTTCAACAGCATGTTTAAAAATGGAGAGAGAATAATTTAAAAAATCTATATTTCCTGCTATATTTGGTAGATACAGAGGGATATACTTCATTCATGTTTTTAAAAGTCTGGAGAGAAATAAAAGCTGTTCTTACATTAATAAGAGTAGACATGTCCCACTGGCCAGCTATGAACTATCTTGACTACATGTTTTGAATAATATTTAAAGGATACATGACTAAAAATATTCTTTTTTTAACAAATGATAAGCAAACCTCATTATGAAATGGTAGAAGGTGGCTCAACAAGATGAAAAATATACACTTTAAGGAGGTGGGGACAAAGCCCTGTTGCCATAAATTAATTGATAGCAGAATTCTTGAGAGACACAATTTAAATGTGCACGATTGTGTTTATTAATACCTCCATTTCATGTCCACTGCCAACATTTGTCTATCAGTCTTTGTTTTGTTTTTTATTTTTTTATTTTAGTATTTTTATGACTTGTGTGTTGTTATGATGATAGAAAATATGCAACTGGTGTTTGAGTTATGAACAATGCCATTCCAATTGAATAGGCTTTTGTAGGAAGAACTTGGAAGAGTAAACACCTATACCTAATTGAAAAGAATCATAGTTATAATCATAGAGTTTGTCAAGACAAAACTAAAACCTTGTGTCATTGCTGACCCGGAACTGGAGCTCTCTGACTTGCCTCAAAGATATCCTGTGATTGCATCCTGTCACAAAGTCTCAAGGAAACTAGGTATGGGTAAGTCAAAGTTCCAAATCCTATCTGAGGGTTAGGAGTCTTTAGATTTTCTACTACCGCATTAAGAGTCAGCATCTGCATGCCTGGCCTACTGCCTTGATATTTCCTTGGAAACTATAAAACACAATTTTGTTAAAATGGCTGTATGTATAATACCAAAGTCTATAAAGCATTAAGAAGAATAGGAATTCCAGAATACTTCATTGTGCTCATTTGGAAACTGTACATGAATCGAATGCAGTCATTCAAACAAACAAAGGCATACTTCGTGGCTGAAAATCGCCATCTATGATCAGGGTTGTCTCCTCTCACCCTATTATTCAATCTGTACGCTGAGTAACTAATCAGAAAATCTAGATTATTTGAAGGAGAATTTGGTATCACGATTGGAGAATGGCTTATTAACAATCTGTGATATAGAAATACCACAGCCTTACTTGCCAAAAGTGAGGAGAATTGAAGAACTTGCTGATGAAAATGAAGGATTGCCCTCATGTATATGGATTACATCTCAATGCACAGAAACCCCAAATTCTCAGAACTGGACCATGAGGTTCTATCATGATGAACAGATGAAAGATTTAAGTTGTCAAGGATTCCATCTTATTTAGTTGCACAATTCATGCTTATGGAAACAGCAGTCAAGAGAATAAACAAAAGAGGAAACCCATCACAATGTTGGATACATAATACCAACCACCCTCAGAAGACGAATAACCAAAAGGTGGGTAAAGGGATACAATGGGCATTGTAAGCTATGGAATAACAATAATAATATATGATTGATCGAGGATTCATGAGGATGACACAGTTGGAAGGGTAGGGGAAAAAAGAGGAGCTAGTACCACGGGCTCAATTAGAAATAAATTGTTTTGGAAATGATAATGGTAAGCTGTGCACAAGTATTCCTAATACTATTAGATGGTAAATTGTTATAAGATTTGTTATAACACCCCCAATAAAATGATTAATTTAAAAAAATGAATCAAAGTATCGCATTAAGTAAATCTCTTGCACAAGACCTCTTTAAAGTATTGAAAAACAAACTTGCTACTTTAAGGATTGGAGTATATCTGACCCAGTCCATGGCATATGCATATGAAACTTGGATATTGAATATGGAAGAACAAAGATAAAATTGATGCATGTATTTTGTATTGGTGAAGGATATTGAATATATGTTGGACTGATTAAGGAAGGAATAGATCTCTCTTATAATGCTCCTTAGAAGCAAAGATGGCAAGACTTTTAATTGGGATAGACCAGTCCCTAGAGAGGACACCTTGCTTGGTGAAGTAGAGAAGCAATGAAAAAGAGGAAGATCTGGACAAGGAAACTACCAGTGCCTACAACGATGGACTCAATCATAAGAACAATGAAGAGGAACAAGACCTGGAGGGATCTGACTTGGTTTTGAACAGGGTTTCTTAGAGTCAGAACTGTGCAACACCAAATGGCAACAGGTCTTGGCACATTTCTTTATAATCATTTGCTTTGTTTTCTCGAGCTTCCTCTAGTTTTCTGTTCAGACCTTTTAGGCCATATTTTTTCATTTGTCTTAGCCACTCTACAATATGAACAAGATTAAGGATCTTTGCTGACATCCACTTTGACGTTTCCTTTATTATCTGCCTGTTTGATTGATCTTTTGCTTTCTTGATGTCATGACTTGTGTTCTTGATGCCACCCAGAGCCCATCAGGACTTCTGTGATTAGTTCAATACATCGAATGGGATCTTGATATGTTCTAGAACCCCAGGGGAAATGTATTCATGCTAAAGCAAGTAAGACCAACATACTTATGGATTTATTTCAATTTTCTACAGCCTCAACCTGGCCTTATACATGAATAATTGGTGGTCTGCTACACAGTCATATTCTAGTTGAGTTTTTCATTGGTCTCTTTCCTTACATACAGATGATCTGATTTCTGTATAGATCATCTGAAATAACCCATGTGTATAGCCATCGTTTACATTGCTGATTTTTTAAAAATATAAGACATTTGGTGTGGAGTTCTGGATGTTTCAGAGTTGTATTATTCAATATCTAGCTTCCTTTTTATCTCCAAATCATATTTTCAACTATTTCTCATTGCTTCTTGTTTCCAACTTTTGTATTCCAATAATTGTCAATGCATCTTGATGCATGCTTGATCAATTTCAGAATGGCAGCATTGGTGGCTTTATTCAATTTCTTCAACACTAGATAAAATTTGAATTTTTTTGGATCCTTGTGAATGTTGTTAGATGTATTCCTATCACAGAGGGAGTTAGGCATCAAAGAAGGTCTAGAAATGTGCTTTTATATTGGTGAATGCAGTGGTATTCCTCTAGTTGTGTCCCTCCCTGTGTGATAGGTAGGTTTATTGTGTCAACTCAGTTCATAAAAATATGTAGGATTAATAAGGTCAAAGTTGATTGGAAGATGAAGAAATATTTGGCTTGGCAAACCCTTCCTCTCTCTCTATTTCTCAGTGGTTATGAGAATGTGTTCTTGCCTTAGATAGTTCTGAGCCTTTAATTCTCAAGGTATACTACCCATGGGATACCCAACCCTTGAATCCTGTTGAGAGAGCATAAAGTTCCCTGGAGACCTATTTTGTCATGCTACTGGTGTATACATCGCTTGAGCTTGGGACTATCGAATCTTGTCCTCTGGCTGACTGTTGGTGTCCTGTCCCGCTGTTTTCTGCGTGTGGCCGAACTGCCTGCATTGCCTTAAAGAAGAATCAGCTGTCTGCACCCTAGACCTTGGACCCAGCAACCCTCAGGAGTTGAAGGACTTCCAGATATTAATTGTTCCATGGGACTGAGTTGAATTGAGCCCTCTGTAATACTGTGTGGACTATTGAGATGTCAGATTCCTTCATGGTATGTGTGTATGTATGTATGTATACACACACACACACACACACACATATATATATATATATATATATATATATATATATATATATATATTTGGATCCTGAAATGTTCTAGAAATTCAGGAGGAATATATTCACGTGAAAGCAGTATATCAGTATACTAATAGATAGATATAAATTCTTAAGTCTCCTGGTTTTATTCCTCTGGAGAATTCTGTCTAGCACACTCCACCATAGTAAACCATATAATTTTCTGATTCAGAATAGCAGATACTAGTCCATATCAGCTCACTAATGCCTAAGATATAGACCTTTATGCATTCCATTTCATCATTGATGGCTTTCAATTTTCCTAGAATCATTATTTGTAAATTCCAAGTTCTGATTATTAGATTTTTCAGTTAATCATTATTACCCTGAGTTGTGTCCCATCAGTAAAAGAAGGTACTAAAGTCTCCACTCTCACTGATATCTCCATGATCAACTCTACTTTGAGAAATCAGTTTCTTATTATGAGTGCATTCTGACCCAAGGGGTCTATTCCCTGACACTATCTCTGTTTCTCTCTTCTTATGAGTCAAATTTCCAGTACTTACAGACCCAAGGGGTCTATTTGACACTATCTCCAATATTGTTCTGCTTTCATTCATTGAGCTTTAATATCTGACAGTGTTTCCCTTTTGTCCATAATGTTATAAAATTATGAAAGTTCTTTGTCAGGGTTTGCATCTTATCACTATACTTTTTAAATCTGAGAAAACTATTAGAGAAATAAGAATGTGGCATCAGGATTGATAAAAGGTTTATTAATAATTGGTGATATATACATGACACAACTTTAATTGCATAAAATGAGGTATCCTTGAAGCACAAGCTGATGAAGATTGATTATTACAGTACAGATTACAAATTAATGTAGAAAAAAACCAAAGTCATCACAATGAGACTGATGAATAACACCATGGGAAACAAAAGAAAACTTTGAAGTTTCCAGGACTTATGCCACCATGTTTTCAATTACCTCATATGCATATGAATGTGGGACATTCATTAGGAATACTTAAGAAGAATTACTGCATCTAAATTGTGATGCTGGTGAAAGATATTGAATGCATCATGGATTGCCAAAGGACCAAACAAATCTTTCTTGGAAGAAATACAGCCCAACACACCCTAGAGGCAAGGATGAAAAAACTTTGTCTCATATACATTGGACAAGCTATCAGGTGAGACCAGCTTTTGTAAAAAGACATCATGCATGATTTTATATATATTTTATGCATGACATCATGCATATATATATGGAAAAGACCTTCAAAGAGATGAATTGATTGACAGAGTGGGTGCAACATTGAGAAGAAAAACTAGAGGGAGAGAGTAGAACTGGGTAGCATCTTGTTTTTCTGTTGTACTACCAGTTGCCATGAGATGGACTCAACCTGGTAGCACCATAAAATGAGCAATTATGCTTCGTTCTTTGTATACATGACTGCTATTGTTTAGTATAACTCATTAACATGTGACAATAGGAAAAAGCTATAAAAGAAGGCACACTTCTTATCTTGGATTTCTAGGTGTTGAAATTTCAAAATTAATATGACTGGACAAAAATAAAATTTTCAACACCCTGAAAGTTCTGGAGAAGAATTCTCCTTTTACTTGTGTGTAGGGCATCTGCCTTTGTTAGCTCTTGGCATCTTCCAAAGTGGAATCATTGCATCCTCAGTTTTAATCATTATATATTTCCAAATATTATCATCTCCAATGAACATTGGTAAAAATTACCACATATATAGAGAGATCTGTAAAATGCCTCTAAAATTATTTTGTATGTTATTGGAGAAACAATAAGATGATGCTTAATGAGATGCATTGATATAAGTTTGCAACAAGGGCTGAAGCCTAACAAGAGTCTACTGAGATGGTGAAGCATGAGAGAAGTATTTCTTTCTATTCTTCATGGTATCATTATAAGAACTAATGTAAATGGGATCTAACAAAATACATCCACTGGATACAATGGCACTGCCACTTGATAGAACATTATATATATATATATGTATATATATATACATATACTTTTTTTCTTTTTGAAATTATTTTATTGGGGACTTGTGCAACTCTTATCACAACCATGCATCCATCCATTGAATCAAGCCCATTTGTACATTTGTCATCAACATTCTCAAAGCATTTGCTTTCTACTTGAGCCCAGCTGCTGAACCCACCCCGTCCTCTCCCTTACAACCCTTGATAATTTATATATTTTTTTTCATGTCGTACACTCTGTAATGTCTTCCTGCACCCACTTTTATGTTGCTCCTCCCCCAGGTAAGGGGCTATATGTCTACAAGCTTGTGAACATATGTCTACCTCGTGAACCATTCGTATGTTCTCCCTCACCTAAACTTACCCTCCTGGTATTGATGCTGGTATTATTGGTCCTGGGGGATTTATCTGTCCTGGAAGCCCTGTGTTCCTAGTTCTTATTTGTACCAGTGGATATGCTCTGGCCTATCTGGATTTGTAAGGTAGAATTGGAATAATGATAGTAGGGGTAAAGGTGAGGGAAGAAGGATTAAAGGACTACAGAAAAGTTGTATGTTTCATCATTGCTATACTGCACCCTGACTGGCTCATCTCCTCACCATGCCCGTTCTATAAGGGGATGTCCAGTTGCCTTCATATGGGCTTTGGGTTGCCATTTGGCAACCCCCCTCATTCACAATAACCTGAGTTTTGGTTCTTTGATGTTTGGTACCTGATCCCATCGACGCCTTGTGATCACACATGCTAGTGTGCTGTTAACCTGTGGTCTTTGTTGCTTCTGAGCTAGATGGCCCCTTGTTCATTTTCAAGTTTTTAAGAACCCTGATGCTCTATCTTTCGATAGCCTGGAACCATCAGCTCCCTTCACCACATTTGTTTACTCTGCTGCTTTGTTTTCAACAATCGTGTCTGGAAGGTGGGCATCACTTAATGCCAATTTAATAGAACAAAGTGTTTCTGCATTGAGGGAGTATTCTCGTAGAGGCCCAGTGCCAATATTTTTTAATAGCTGTACTCTAACATTTCAAGATTGAGATAATACTATGATTACCATTTGCTCTTGTTTTATTAAACATGTACTACATGTCAAGCCCAATAGTTTTAATTCCAAAATATGACAGATAAACATAAAGAACTTTAGTTTAGTAAAGCTTGAATAACTGTCTACAAAATAAAGATAAACTAGGAGGATATATAAGTAAAATAATCAAGTAAAAATGAAATTGAAAGGGAAGACAATAAAAGGAAGCTTTCTGTGAAAACTGCACTTGAAAAAGATCCTAAAAAGAACTTTATTCAAGTGCTGATTGCTGAATTTATTCAAAAATAAACTAAAATATATGGGGAAATAATCTATAGCTCGTATGAAAAATGAAAATTTCTTTCAACTTAACACATAATTAGAAAAAAATAATGTATATGCTGGAGAAACAATATCCCAGTGATATATGATTATTGTTTAATATAAACTCTTCATTGTGCTCTGGGTTTAAAACACAAGCAAATATTGCATTCTTCCAAAAGGTGCATCAAAATAAAAGTGCTAGACAACTTTCAGTAAGTTGCCCTTTTAAAACTATAAGTATTATCATTTTGTTAAAGACTGTAGACAAACTAGAACGTAAAAATACAGTTGCCTCTTTACCTAGCAATTTCTTTTAAGTTCTCTCTGTTACACATTCGATTGCTTGAGTGAAATGTGGGCTAATCCCATAACTTTTATAGCAGCAAGCAGATATAAGAATAAATATAATCCCTCACATCCATGTGGATATGGGCCTACAATATACCTATATGATATGTATTAAAGGGAAATTGATTCTCCTTTTACTATTTATCCCAAAAGGTTTTGAATACCTGAAACCCAGACACTTGCACCACAGACCAAATCTGAAGTGCAGGAAGGTGAAGCACAGCCATGCCTCTGAGGTAGGCTCTCAGACTGTGTCCGGCAAGCAGAGGGTGTCAGCAGCAGGAGTTGGGAACCAGGGGTGTTCTGGTATTCGGACAAGCAGAACAGTTTGCAGGGCGGAATGTGCTTGAGTCTTTTGCTATCTGCTTTCTATTGCTTCATTCCCCTCACTGTACTCAGTCACAGAGGCAGCTGCAATCTGTTCCCTCAGTCTCCTTCAGAAGCTCCAGCAGCAGCAACAGCATGACCAGAAGTGGTTTTCTATGAAATTTTTATATGGTGTTTGCACAACATTCAAAACATGACATCCTATTTTACAGAATGTACTGTGGTTTTTAAGTAATTCTTAACTACATTAGCAAATAGTTTTATTTTTATAATTCAATTCAAGGCTCAAAGTCTCCTTCATTACAAATGCCTCCTCTCTTGGGCCTAGTCTATAAATTTATAGTGGGACAGGATCTTATCATTCTTGCTTTGTCTTCCTTTCTCTAACAGTTGGATGCTTTTTCTATTGTCTCTAAAATTGTTTTCTGCTTATTTTGGAGGGATCGATAGAAAGGGATTAAGAGTAAAGGTTAAGACTTACTGCAGTGTACATTTAAAGTTCTACTCAGACTGAGGAATGTCATCAGATTTGGAAGATATTTTGGTGTTGGCTCTTTCTCTGATTGATGTACTTTGATGTATTCTTGGGAGTAATTGTCATCTGCATTTCTTTAAAATGAAATATATTCTCTGTACATTCTGATTTTTTACTGTAAACCCCAGTTTTCCCGGTTCCTGTAAATTAAGCAATTGGCACACTCTTCTTTACAACTCTAGCCTCTGAGATACTCCAAGAGATCTTGATCAAGCCCAAAGTACGCATTTGCATTTGTGACTCTGCTGGTGGGACATGTCAATCACTCTGGATCTTCTGGATCTCAGGATGGGAGTCATCAATTACTCTGCATCTCCTGATTTCAAGCTGGTTTAGTCATGTTTCTAATTTAGACTGCATATACCAAGTAGCTAATAAGCCATCCTCCATTTCTGCTGCCATATTCCTTTTTATATAGCTCAACTCCTCAGTTTATTTCCTCATCATACAGATTTTATAAATATGGTGAAAAGATGCAACCATGACACGTAGTTTTCCTGATTTTAGAGTATGCAATGTTTCCATGTTATACTTGAACAAAAACTTCTTTGTCAATGTGTAGCTTTTCCATGAACACAGTAAAGCGTTTTGGAATTCTCATTTTTTGCAGTGCTATCTGTAGTTTTATTATTTACAAAGTCAAATGCTGTTGCATAATAAATAAAAGACATGCAAAGCAATGCTATGGTATTTTCTGCTTTCAGCCAGGATCCATGTGACATTAGCAATATCCATTGTAACAAATACTTTTCTGAATCCAGATCCTTATAAATGCACTTCTGAAACAGTCATTAAATTATTTCAGAATTACATTACATGTAAAATTAATAATATTGTTCAACATTTTCTGCATTATGTTGGGTTAACTGTCTTTGAAATGACCAAAATATAGATTTTTTTCAAGTCAATTGGCTAGGTTGTCTTCCAAATTTCTCAGAATACAGATGGGTGCTTCCAGTACTTAAATAGCTTTTGAAATATTTCAACATGCATTCTGTAAATGCTTGGAGTCTTGTTCTTAGCTAATGACTCCTATGAAGCTTGAAATTATTCCTTCCAGCCTCAGGATTTTGATCATATGCTCAATCTTAAAATGATTAAATGTTGATCAGTGATTTTTGGTATAAAGACTTTGTGAATTCCCTGGTCTGTTTGTACTTTCTGCATCATTCAATATTTTGCTCTCAAGATCTTTCAACATGGCAGCTTGAGACCTACATTTTCCCTTTAGTTCTTACAGCTTGAAATATATTGAATAGGTTTTTCTTGTTGTCTTTCTAATTCCAGATCATTATGAGACTGCATATTTTCTTCTGCAGTGATCTTTTGAAATTTTCACTTCTGTTCCTTTTGCAATATGTATTTAATTGATATGCTGAACAAATGATCCAAGAAGCAGACCTAGATGAATAAGAAAGCAGAGTGATGATGAAAAGAAGACTTATTAACAACTTTCAATATGCAGGTAACACATTTTGTTTGCTGACATTTTAGAAGTAATAACACAGTTACTGTTTGTGGTGGTCATGTGCTTATGTTAATTTCATGATTGAGATGTAGGGGTGGAGTCTAGCCTGATAATATGGAGATGGCCATTGAGTAGCCAATGAGGACTCCGTGTGGGCATGGCTTTCTCGAGACCCTTCTGGGAAATTTCGCGATATTTCCCTCGTGGAGATGAGAAGCTATCTTCCCCAATTGTTGGGAGTTACTCTCAGAGATGATGAATCATGGACAAGACAAGACGGCAGTGTCCAAGGTGTTGCAGGAGCAAGAGGAGATGCCACATGGCCTTTCCCTGATGGAATCAGACCTCTGAAGCTGAAGAAGTTATGTGGAGACCCCTTTCAGTGCTGAGTTGCATTTACCACCATTGGATGCTGTTGATGGACCCTGAGTCTTGGAAATGAGGAGCCATGAGGGGACCCCTGCTATTGTTGGGACTCTGCACCCATTGACCTGTGACTTTGTGAGTTGGAAAGAGACATTATAGACTGGTATCGGGCATATGGACTAATAGCAGACTTGGGACTTTGAACTGGTTTGGGTTGGCATGTTTTCTCAATGTTACATTCCTTTCGTATATAAACCCTTACCTTATATCCATACGAGTGTCTGTCAATTTGTTTCTCTAGTCTACCCGGACTAACACATTGTTGCAAACCTCCAGTATTCAGTAGTGATTCTCTTTGAGCCAAAATTCAATTAGATTTTAAAACAACATCAATCAAACAGAGAAAACAGTGATGTCAAGTATTTCATTTGCTTGGATGTACAATCAGCATTCATGAAAATAACACACAAGAAGCCAAACATATTTTGCCTTTGGCAAATCTTTTGCAATCACAGTGTATTAAAGCATATCTGACACTTTTAAGACAAAGATTTGCTAAACATGTTGTGGTATTTTCAGTTGTGAATTTTATGCAAAAATAGACTGCATAAAGATAACCTAAGAAGAACTGACCTATTTGATTTATGGTGGTGATAATAAAATAACATATATTTACATAATAACAAAATAAAGTATAGTTAAAATATATAAATTTGGAGTTCAAATTTTCAATCCTCACAAGAATATGGCTATAATTTAATATTTATAATATAGATATTAATATTGAATTCTATAGTTGCTTATTATTGAAAAATTTATCATTACAGTCTAGGTATTCTCAAGGTACATACGACTCTGAGCTAAGAAGGCAAGTCATGAAGTTTTGCTCCTGTCTCATTACAAATAAAACATGTCTAAGTAATCAATTAAGTTTTCTACTGACACTGAGTGGTAAGAATTGAACCCTAAATTTGGTAAAAGAAATCCACCAGTCTACAAAGGTTAAAGACTCTGGTATCGGCTCTAAGGAAAATTTACAGCTTGAGAAACCTAAGTACGATTGCTCTGAGTCAGAATCCAGGTGATGTCAATGTTTGTTTATTATTTTGTTTGTTTATTTCTTTGTTGTGATCAATAGATAGCCACAGAAAGGTCTTTCAGTAATACACTTGTGCTGTTGTTGACCACCAACAACTGGTCAAACATAAAATGGTTCCAACTCACAGGCATCTTATGTGCATGAGGAAAAAAAAAAAAAAACTAACAAACACAGCCTGGTTCTGTGCCATGCTCATAGCTGTCCCTATGTTAGCGCCCATTTTAGGGGTCACACTGTGAGTCAATCTTGTGGAGGGCCTCCCTCATTTCTGCTGTGCCTCCATTTACCTAGTGTGGTATCCTTCTCCCAAAGCTGGTCTCTTCTGACAATATGACCAAAGCACATTAGTCTATGTCTTGCATTTTTGCCTGCAAGAAGCATTCTGGTTATGCTTCTTCCAAATTAAATCTGTTTGTTCTTTTGGAAGTTTATGTTACTTTCACATGCATGTGAGACAATTTTTATACCCTGACTTTAGTCAGACATGCATTAGTATTCAGAGTAAAATTCCTGCTTTTCAATACTTTAGAGAGTGATCTTTTACAGCGTATTTATCTAATGCAATGAGTTGTCTTATCCCTTGACTGTTGTTTCCATGAGCATTGATTATGGATCCAAACAAGATCAAATCTTTGATAACTCAAATTTTTTCTTTATTCATCATGATGTAACTTCCTGGTATAGTTCTAAGAATTTGGGTCATCTGTACTTTGAGATGTAATCTATATTGAAGTGGGAAATCCTTGACCTTTATCAGCACATGCTTCCAGTTCTTCTCACTTTCAACAAGAAGGTGGTGCCATCTGCATATCACATATCTAAAAAAAAAAAAACATTCCTTGAATACTGAATGGGAGTTCCTCTTCTCTGATTAAAAGAGTTCTGATGCTATTCACAGAGTTTTATTGACTAACTCCTTTTATGTGGATAATTTTTTTCCTTCTTAGTAGTCTGTTTTTGTTTATTTGTTTTTGTTTCGAAGTTCTACTAAAACATTCATTTTGAGTGACTGGTATATGAAATACCAGTGGTATTTGAAATACCCATGACATTGCTTCCAGCATCACACAAACAACCACAATAAAGTAAACTGATAGACAAGCTATAGACCTATGTCTTAATTTTGCTAAATAGTTCAACCAAACACATTGCTATCAAGTTGCTTCTGACTCATTAACAACAATAACAAACAAACAAAAATGAAACAAAAAATCACAACCATGAAGTCTATTCAGACTCTTGCTGAATCTATAGGACATAGTATAACTGCCTCAAGGGGTTTCCAAGATAGCAGCTGTTTATGTCAGTAGAAAGCCTCGCCTTAATCTTGAAGAGTGGCCTCTGGTTTCACCCCGCTGCTCTGTGGTTATCAGTCCAACCTATACAAAATATGCCAACAGGTTTCCTTGATCAAAAACAAGCTTTTAAGACTAAACATTCTACTCTTGTGCACTTTCAAGGGTGTAAATCCTTATGGAAGCAGAAAGAATCATCTTTCTCTTATAGCATTGTGGCAGTCACCTCATCTGGTGTCAATTTGAGGACAAAGAGTGTAGGGGTGGCGTCTAGCCTGTACATCTGGAGAGAGCCAATGAGACCTCTGTGTGCCAGGGCTTTCTTCTGAGAATTCTGGGAAATCTGACCATATTGGACCATTTCAGACCATCTGGTCTTGCACATGAAGCACCGCCTTTGAGCCCTGTCCTTGCACCTGGACCCACCTGGGGACTTGAGGTGGAGCAGCATTCCATGCAGGGGTGTGTTCCAAATCCAGATCCACTATAAGTTCAAGAGTGGTCCCCATTCGTACAGAAACAGACCTGGGGGAGGTTCCAAGGAAGCCCCGCCCCCTCACATGGAGTCCTTTGTCACAGAGATGTCAAAGGTCACACTGAGGCAAAGAAACAACCCTCCAGATACACAGACTGGGATGGCCTCTCTGCAGCACCCTCATAGACACCAGCTCATAGACAGCCTTAGACAATGGGAAGGGGTTTCACAGAAAGCTGGGGGTCTGCAAAGGACCTTCACAAGGAGATCCTTCCTGAAGCTCCACATGGAAGTGAAAGTCCCTGGCCACAATCTCCACCAGTGTCTGGCATAAGCTGTGAATGGTTATGAGTCTTGTGAAAATGCCCTCCTTCCCAGATAAAGTTCCAGCATTGGTCTGACTATGGGTTCAGGGGACTGAAAACAGGGTAATGGATGTACCTGCAGGGTGAGACTGGTGGGCCTGCATTAACTCTTCATTCCTATACATTACTCTACTGACATTCAGACTTTGCCACCCCTCGCTACCACCATCTTACTACATAGCCATTATCTCCTGTTTCACGTCTCTCTCTCTATTTTCAGCCCTGGCTCCAAAGGCCTAATAAACCTCCCCTTTTGTAATTCAGCAAAAAATAACAACCTTGAAGGAGAAAGACTCACTACTCAATCCTTTGGAGATGCCCTACTGACAAGTTGCAAGGCTAACTCCCTGTGAGACATCCCAGAAGAGAAGTCACATGGACTTATCCTGATGGAACCAAACCTCGGAAGCCATAAAAAGCCAGGTGGAGACTCCTGCTAGTACTGAGATGCTTGAGAAGCCACAGAGATGCCCTTGTGTGTGCTGAGCTGCATATACCACTATTGGATGCAAGGAATTTCTACCCACTGACCTTTGACCTTCCTGCATTTGGCAACATTGCATGTGTTTTATGAGTCTGAAGAGGATTTTGTGGATTGATGTTGGACCTACGGGCTACTGTCGGACTTGTGGACTTGATTTGGATGGGTTGGGATGTTTTCTCAAGGTGTATTTCCTCTTGTATATAAACCTCTCTCTTATATGTCTATGGATTTGTTTCTCTAGTCTACCTGGACTAATACTGTATTCTTTCTAGGGTCCAATCCAAAGTAAGGTCTAATCAAAGCAAGCTTTTGAGGGGATAGTTAAATGTAAGGCAGACATGATTGCTACATTTTCTCAAAGGGCATAGGTGATAATTGGTGTTTATCAAGAAGAATTTTGAGAAAATTGAAAATTTCATTGACAAGAAGGAAAGCACAGAAAATTGTGCCAAGGAATTTTTCTCCATTATGACAATGTAGTTTCTCATACTTTCCAGTAGCAAGAGCTAATCTACAAGGGTTTCATTAAGAAATTTTATCACAACCTCCAGCTCTGGCCTTGCACTTTCAAATTTCTTTTGGCTCTCAAACTCAGATAATATTGAAAAGGAAAATAAGTTTAGTCATTGATAATACCTATGCTATCATTTCAACTCAGTATAAATCAAAGAGCTCAGAATTATTTACAGAAGGATCAGATAAAATAGGATCATCATCCCCATAAGTGTATGGAATTGGATGTAGAATATATCAAAAATAGATTGATGCCTCAAAATTTTATTTGATAAAGATGTACATGATTTGCAGTCATTACATAATCTTATGTCAACTTGAAGGTATTGAGTGAAGAACCTAGGTTGCCATCTGATGAGGCCTCCTTGTGGCTTGGCCTTCTCCTGAGGATTCTGGGAACATCCTCTTTTTCCTCCCTGGAAGTGGGCACCACACACTTGCTACCTCACCTTTTTGTTGAAGACACACGCTCCGAGAGCTGTGGGAGTCATGTGGAGACCCGGGCCACCACTGAGATCCTTCCTTTCTCACTGCATGTTGCCCCACTGACCTATGATTTTCCTGCATTAGGCATCATTTGATGTGCTGCATGAGTCCGAAGACAGAATAATGGACTAATACTAAATGTATGGGTTAATGTCATACTTATCGAGTTGATCTGTGCTGGGTTGGTATGTTTTCATAACATAGTTATTCTTTGATATAAAGGTCTTTCTTATACATGTATGATTATGACTGCATTTGTTTTTCTAGTCCACCCGGACTAATACATGATTTTGTAGTAAAACCTTTTTTTCTTACAGTAACATATTTTTCATAATCTAGGAAATTGGCTGGTGTCCTCTTAAATCAACTATGAGTCATGTAAATTTAGAAACAACATCTTCTTTACCCTCTATTCACAGTTATTGGCACTTAGTGTGGACTTTTTGCTTGTTTATTTGTTTTAGTTTGTTTTACATAGCTTCGTAAATGAATATTTTCAGATATTATGATATGATTTCCTTACGAGGTAAAAATTGGCACTCTAATGAAATGAACTGAGCAAAGTAACTAAATGATGAATGTGATTAATCTGTCTTAGTTTATAAAAACTAGGACAAAAAGTCCAATTTGGGGGAATAAAGATATTAGAAGTATCTCTGATTGGAATCCAGAGTGACAGAAATCCAGATGATATGTTAGTTAATATGTTAGATAAAGATAAAGGCTGAGGTGTATCCACTAAGACACAATGTGTCATACTACATAACAAGGTAAATAGATTGGGGGAAGAGAAATAAATTGACACTCTGTTCCTAGACATTTGGTAAAGATGAAAGTGTAATACTATTGACATGTTGTAATTGAGGATATATGGCTTCAAAGTAAACAAATATCACACATTGAGTTTTGAGCTTGAATTATGGTTCTTTAGTGGAAATTTTATTATTCCAAAGTTGGAAATGTAGATTATTGATTAACGTAAAACTAAAAAAAATCTCTTGCAAATTTTTTGAAGGTGTTATGTAACCCTGGATTGGTTGGAAGACAATATATACATCACATTTTCAAAACAATCAGCATTGAACTATTTTTTTCAAAACTAGAGATTAAAAATACTAAGTAAAATTTATTGATTGAGTAGTATTTGAAATCTAAAGAAAGATTATTGGACATACAATTATAAATACAATGTGCAAGATTATGCAGTTAGTAATGTTATAAATCAAAGATCCCGGATTTGAACTTGGCTTATCTCAAAATTGTATTGCCTTCACCAATGATCACAAAATCTACAGCTTTTAAGTCAACTATGATGCATAACAACTTGGTTTTGGAGGAAAAATATAACTAAATCTCAAATTTAATATTGAGATATTTATTGAGCCTTAAACAGGACAAAATCAATACAAGACAAATTCAAGGAGAGAGAACAAACACGAGGTCTTAATAGCATCCAAATGTTTATAGAGAATCTATGTCTTAAATAGGACATGAGAGGGCAAATGAATATGCCACATGTGCATGACATGTGACAGATCAATACATCACAGTTGAAGTTAGTTCTTTGTTCACTTCTATTCAGCTGATGATAGCTCCTAGTGACTCAATAAGGCTAGGTATAAATAACCCTGTAGGTTTCTGAAAATCTGTTTATAGAAGCAAAAAGTCTGGTCTTTCTCCAAAGGAACTACCTGGTAGCTTTGAACAGCTGAATTTGCAGCTAGCAGTCCAATACGTCAACAGACCACCAAGACTACTCAGTGGCAGGTAGAACTACAGTAAAAAGGAATAGGATCATGATTGGAATGTGTGTATTAGTCTAGACAGAAGATCTTCCTGGATTGGCCAAGGTCAGCTGATCAGGGTGGTCAGGGCATGACGCTTTACCATGTGGTTGTAGTTCCACAATCTTGAACACTTTACACACATTTTCAAGCCCTTAAGACTAGACCCATTCTTCCTAGTCAGGAGTGACTGTAATACACTTTCCACTTGAGGGCAAGACTGATGGATTTGGGGTTCAAACGTCTATTCTGTAAATCTGATACTCAGAACTTAAGCTCTAATATAAAACTGGATATGGGATTTCTGAGGCTGGAAAGATTAATGTAAGCAGACAACTTAGTCTTTCTCCTGCATCGTGTCTGGTGAGTTTGAACCACTGATTTTATGGCTATCTACCCAACCCCAAACCAGAAACAGAAAGAATACTTCTGGGAACAGGATTGGGATAGTCAAGATATTCAAAAAAAAGTTATAGTTCTAAGGCTATAAATATTTCTTAATAATCATTAGATGCACTCATATCTTAACCTGCTAGTTACCTCCATCCCTCCCGAGTCTTGAACACCTGTTTCCACAGGGATTTGTTTACAGATAAAGGCCAAAGAATCAATCCATATTTTAGAGATATAATTCTGGCCATAGACACATGATCAAAAAAGTTGATATTAATAAAAATAAAATGTCATAAAATGACCTCTTTACCAAAATTGTCCTTGTAAGGCTAGACTTGCAGATCTTTACTTTCCTTTCTAGTCATCATCAAATAACATTCATACTACCCATGCTCAATTTTCCCATGACTACCATTCTTAATTTCCATAAATAATCTGCCCTAGCAATTATAATAACAAAATTTGCCTTGAAAGATTTCCATAGCCCTGGACACTCAAGATCCTATGTAATTGATAATAGAGTGATGGTGACAATTTTAAAATGTCTAAAAATATACACTGTGCTGTACTTGCTCTTCCCCAGTACTGACTTCCTCAAAAAATGGATAAATGCTCATTGGGTCCAAAATCATATAAAACACAAAACATGGTGCTGGTGTATAAGAATTTTCATACAGATATTCTTCTATCAAATGATAGAAAATTCTCATAAATATAATCAAGATAAAGGAGATAAACATTGGTTGATTACAAACTATGAAAGCAAGTATAGCGAACAAGTTTCAAGTTTCAAAAATTCTCATATATGTACAACAATTATTTTATATTAGCTATAAAAATTACAAGAAGAGGGCTAAAGTTCATTGCAATGAAAAAGGATCTTTACCTATATGAGGCAATGGCCTTTTATTCATTTATTTTCTATTTGATTCTAGCCTCAAATTAATGATGATACTACAGCACATAAAATTCATTTCTCCTGCACAGTCATTGCAATTTAGTTTAAACTAGCTGTGAATACCTTTATTTTCCCATAAATGAAGCTACTTAGTTACTCAATACTAAACTGTTTGCTATGTCACTAGCAACTAGCACTAAACACAGTTTAGTCAAAATAAAAAACTGAGAACAAATGGCAAGGAGCAAGAACACTAATTGAAAGCCAGGCAGAATATTTTTCCATTTCCTCATTCTTTAGTGCATTGATTTGTGTAAAAAAAAAAAAGTTAATTGCCATATCTACTCCACATGGAGGATTTAACCTTGTAGCTTTTTTTTTCATTTTCCAGAGAAGCAGAATGTTTAATGAAAGCATCATTAAGTTATAAATGCATAATGATAGGTATGGAAGATAGATGGGGACTATTCAAACATTCCTTTTATGATGTACATACTTTCAGCCTTTATCTAGCATTTCCTGTTTGAAAACCTATTCATCTGCACAAGATGAACAAGTATAAATAGAAAAAAAGGGTCTATATTTGTGGCATGGATAAACTTTATGAACAGTTATTCTGCATGCATATTTCCATGAATTATATACAGCTACATAAAACTGTAGGGAGCCATGATGGTGGTGTGTGTTAGGCCTTGCCATGATTGGCTGTTAAAATCTACCACACAGGACAAAGATGAGACATTCTGTTCTTGTAAAGATTCAGTCATGGAAAAAACTATATAGAGTTGGAATTTTAAAATAGTATATACAATTCATAAACAAATACCAAGAGATATGGGGTCATAGATGCAGGTGACATCAAGATATGCCATAATATAGTCCATAGACAATGTGCATGAATTATATACAGATACATAAAACTGTTAGGAACCATCATGGTGCTGTGGGTTAGGTACTACTTTTGTGAGTCGCAAGTGAAATTTAACAAGGAAAAGAGTTGTCTCTAAGAGGCAACAATTGTTCTCTCAACTGGTCACTAAGGCAAAGAAGAAGGAAGAAAATAAAAGGGATGCACAAGCAAAATGAGTGACCATGGAGGAGCAGAATGAATGCACATGATCCTCTAAGACCTTGAAACCAGAAACAGTCAGTCCTCCATTACCACTGTTGATAGGTCTGGAAGGGATCCAAAGAAGGGGCCTGCATAGAGTTGGAGGAAAAGGTGGAGGAAAACTCAAGTTCATATAAAATGATCAGGCTCACTTGTTGAGGGAAATTAGTAGAACCTCCAGGACTACAGTTCTGGGCACTGTTCAGGTCTGCAAGCAAACTCAACCCATGGCTCAAATTTAAGTTCAATCATGATGTGGTTGCTGGGAGTCATCCAGTTGGCTATGGCACACAGCGCCCTCTGCACAATAGAATGAAACACTGCACGAAGCTGAGCCACTTTTGTAATTACTTCTATGCCTAAGTCCACTGTGTGACTATGATGAGAATCCATCTCTTTAAAGGCCATCCTCTTCTTCACTGTCCCTTCACATTACCAAGCTTGAAGTCAATATATGGTTGGACCTATATGATGGACAATAATTTTCAGGTCAGATATATTCCTTAGAAAAATTGAAATATGTATATACGCTTCAAATGTCTTTTCTAGAAATGTATGAGAACACAAAAAGTGATCATTCTTTTTAGCTTATTATTAGCAGTTTACAAAACAAATATTGAACTTCAAAAAACCTCAAGTAAGAGAATATAGTGCATCAATTCTGACTCATAGGGAACTATGGTACAGATTTTAACTGCCCCATAGTGTTTCAAAAGTTGTGATGGATAAAGAAGCAGACTAGCACATATTTTCCCTTCTGAATTTTTTTTAGTTAGTGATGAAGTACATTAACTGCAAGTTTTCATCCATTTAACCACAATTACTATCAAACACACGTGTAAAGACTATATATCTACTGCATCTCTAGAGAGACCTTATCAAATAATTAGTTATGAATTATCATCTATCTGATATCTCTCTGCAGATTTTGCCTTTACATGAGCTCTTTAATCTATACCAGATAGGCAGTATTCTTGAAGATGTGGAAAAAGGTTATTGGAATTTAGACTGTGAGACTTGTATTAATGGTAGGTTTCTTAAGGAATATGCTTTGGGCACTTATTGTCATTTCCAGAGTATTCACAACTCTTAATTATCTGGGAAAAATATTTATAGTAGATTAACCATAATAATCATGGGTAGCATTGTTGTTGGAGTTGTTAGGTTTCTTCAAGTAAGCTCTGATTCAAAGTGTTATAC